>DWPA01000631.1:0-23065 GCA_018251375.1 Calpodes ethlius
TAAAATATGATTAGACTACACTCAATAAAGGAGAGCTTTTTTTTTCACATAGCATTTTAAGTTCAAAAATATTTACTTTAACTGTATCCGAAATCAGTACACAAAAACAATTTCAAATCAGTACACAAAAACAATTTCGTTTGTTTTCAGTCTTTGCTATGTTGATACAGAAGATTAATTTCAATAATAATTTCAAACAAAACAATTATGATAACATGATGTGTTATTGTATCGCCCCTAGCTGATTATTGATGATTGATCGTTACTGACTTAGTATTGGTAATTTTTTTTCCCTATCATTTTGTACTTTGCAAAAATTACAATGGATTTATATTTTGTTTCAGATAAATGAAACTCAGGAGTTGAGTCTGAATTGTAAGTATCTTTTTATTATTATTTTGTCTTATATGTTTTTTAAAAGAACCTTTTAAATTGATGAAGAACCTTTTGATTTATGATATTATGATGAATATGATATCGCCCCAGTCAGAACAATTAATGTTGATTGATTTTCCTGAATATTAATTTATATACAAATGAAGTAAAATATATTATTAAGCTACAAACTTTAGAATTTTTATTATTGTTTCAGGTTTATTCATTCATCATTATGCTACAATAGATACTTTATTGCACATATTGGAGCATACAAGAAGATATACTTAAATGTAAGTTATTTATTTGTGGTTCTGTATGCACGCTTTTTATAATATCCTTTTATAAAGAACAGTAATTATACTGTTGATATTATAGTTTTAGTATGATGAATATGATATCGCCCCAGTCAGAAAAAGTTTTGTTGATCGATTTTCCTGAATCTTTATCTAGATCCACACAAACTGATACATATTAGTAAGATTTAATCATTTGAATTGTTATTATGTTTCAGGTCTTTCAATGCAATATAACTGCAATAGATATAGAATAAACTTTTGAAAAATCACAGATTTTTCCATAACATGAAAAATTCATAAGCTCAAACTTGAAATGTAAGTTTTTATTTGTATATTTCATTTCACTGTTTTTATAATACCTTTGTAACAAACAGTATATGATTATACTAATGACAGTATGTACAATTTTAATGTGATGAATATGATATCGCCCCAGTCAGAATTTTTTTTGTTGATCGATTTTCCTGAATATACCTATACAATACATAAGAAGTGGTGGAATATATTGGCAAGTTTAAAAACTGTATTTATTTTGTTTCAGGATTTAGTAATTCAATGTTAATAAATGGATATGATATTAATTTAACTGAAAACGTCAGATAGGTAAGCAATATTATTAAAGTTGAGTGTCACATTTCTTGTCACAAATTAAAAATTAATACTTGCTGTCAAATAACTGCTTATACCCTATGCAGTAAATAATTTTCTTTAAAATGATGAATATGATATCGCCCCAGTCTGAATAAACTATGTAGATCGATTTTCCTGAATAAAATAAACAATTTGTTTCTATTCAATTAGATCAATGAATTTTCTTAAAAATTTAACATATCAATCTTTGTTACAGGTCGTTGTTACAAATAAATATCAGTCATATACATTTTTTACTTCACTACAAGAGAGAACTTCCGTAAAGGTAAGACGAGGGATATAATCAAATTATGCTATAAAATTATTGTTTTTTACATGATGCTATTACAAGCATATATCATAATATTTCATTGACGATAATTTTTGACTGATTAAAGAATTTGATTCATTAATGATTTATTACTGAAAATTTAAACTTATGTAACTTACTTATTTGCAGGTGCAGAAATACACTAATTGTATTATGTCGACAATTGATAGAGGTAATTATGGTAATTCGTTATTCAATTTATTTCAAGTCACAAGAACAAAATTAGATATATTACTTACATTATTTGAAAAGTATAACAGCTCTATTCTGTCATATGTTTGATAAAAATGATGAAAAACAAGTTATCCCTGTCTCACTGAGCCGTGGGGAAAATATGGTTGGTAAAAACTGAGGTAACAATAATAATTATTGTTTGGTACTGTTTCCATTATATTATTTTAAATATGATTTGTTTTTGTTTCAGATGCTGGATTTTGTTAAATCAATTGTCATATTTCCTGTGCTCTTCACATTATCAGGTACATTTAATATTTTATGTCAATATATTTCAATTATAATTCCAATAATTTTACATAAATTGATGAACACAATATATTTGGATGTTATTGTATATGATGAACTACTAAGTTATCCCTGTCTCACTTCACCATGGGGAAAGTATGGTATGGTAACAACTGATGACATACTTAAACTGACAAAACTCGCGAGTGAGAAAAGAATTACTTTTTAAATCAATTTCACTTTGCAGGTACACTACCAGAAACATCATTATCCTACAATACATTTGTAAGTATCTATTGACTTATCAGATTTCTAATTTTATATGCCTTACTTATTTTGATAAAATTTGAGTTTCATAATCCTTACCATAATTATTTTATTTGGTCCATATTTACTATGATTGCAATATAATAACGATAATTTTGACAACAAAATAACGTTAAAGATCAACTTATTTTAAATTAATTTATATTAACATATCCACGTGATTTGCGAAAATTGAAAAATGATGAATATAATTTGACAAGCATATATCTAGATGTTACTGAAGAAATCACTTATCTGATTCATTATTATAAAAAAATGTTTTTTTTAAATAACGAGGGTTCCATGATTAAAGGTTTTTTTTTAATTTCAGATATTAACTTGAACCAAAACTTACAGTCACCTGGCCTGATCGAGTAACTTAATAGAAGATTAGGAATATCTTTACTACAAAATCTGATTTAATAAGGAAACAGTTTAAAGTACTGAAGTGAATAAATAAATAAAATTATTTTTTATACTGGTATTTTTTTACTATATTACATAATTACATATTTTCTTTACTCCGTCCTTCCAAGGATACGTGGTATTGAAATACTAAATTGATTTTAATTAAATGTAATAAGAGTGAAGTCAATGTCCGTCCGTCCCGTCGTCCACGTATCTCACGTACCTTCATTTAAATTTTTTGTCTATGGATACTATTTTATTGTGTACTGGTACATAATACATAGAAATCGATATTTTTAACCTCTTTTATATTTAAGGTATAACTAGTGAACTCGTAACCTTATTCAAAGCAAAAATATTTTTTTTTATATATCTTGACTATTTCTTATCGAATTTATAATATAATCCCGTATATAAAAAAAAATACTTTCTAGCTTGAGAATGCAAGTAATATACAATACTTGCTAGTTTAATGAGTGGGTAGGACATTGATTGATTAATTCAATAATAGAATTTTTAATAATTTATACGTAGGTAGGTACTAAAAATATTGTAAACTACATCGTTTTTCAAAGTAGCAAAACTCATACTAATATTTTGCATCTGACTACCTGAATCACTACCAAACCGCTGGTCAAATGATTTACCAACTTAGTTTTTTATTTTTAGTCAATTAGAAATATAATATACTATTTACAAATAATTGACAGACGAGTCACGCAAAATGGCGACCAGCGTCCAAATGCATCGTCATTCATACCAACATTACTCTCTTACCAATACCTTACCGCTCTAGAAAGCAGATCTATATTGTCACTGGAAAGCCAACAGTACTAAAGCGCCATTTTGGCCAATATGAAATATATATATGTATCGTTGGATAATGAAATCACAATATATATAAAGATATCAGTAACATCGAAAGAAATACCGATGCCTTACTGGCCAGAAAAGAAGAGAGAAATACCCGATTCTTACATTTCCAGACGGAAACGACTTATCATTTAGGAAACTAAAATTATGTATTGTACTAACAATCAATATAACATGTATCTACTGACCAGAATTTGTAGGTAGAATGATTTAATAGGTTGGTACCTACCCATTCCGCAATTCCTATGACACAAATAAAATTATTATCAAGTGTTTATCAACTTTATCGTATGCCCACTTCCTTTTAATAAAATATTATTAAAAATTATATAAAATAATTTAATTATACCACCACATGTATCGAAGCTTTCATTATATGAAGGAACATCTGTGGGTTAAAAACGCTACCATTTCGCAAACATGCATTTCGTATTACTTACTGAATTTGAGTCCAGTAGAGAAACGACTTGTAAAATAATGGTATGTATACGATACAATAATAATATTTCATTACTATAGGTATTTATTAATGGCACATATTTGGAATAATATGTGCCAAACCTACAATCAGCATCTTACCAAAATTATCACCATGAATAGAATAACAGACTGTCCCTACAACAATTTAACAGCAACTTCAAAATCATAAAACGTGTTCATTTTAGTTTCATGTTAGAATCTTTGAATACTGTACTCCTCTACAGACCGTTGAAATACAATTTGGTGTCGTGTCTTGCTGCATCAGATATGCCGATCCAAATCGATGAAAATAGTTATCGGCTTTATTGTCATTGCATTAGACCAAACTTGTAACCGACTTATGTAAATTTCTCATCTAAAAGTGTAGAAATACTCAAACGTACTTTATGAGTAAGAATTCTCCTAACGTTGCAAATATGTTAATATTCTATCTTCCATAAACATATGTATATCATAAAACAAACATTTGTGTCGCATGTCTGTTCCAGTCGGTAATCGAAAATCCGTATTCAGTAAACGAAATCATTTCTAAATCCTGTCTGCGTAAAATGAGCCTAATATAAATAACTAATACCAAGGATTTATTTTATTTCCTTTGTGGTATACTTAATTCTTTCGCCTATTCATTTTCCTATTAGTAAAACAAATAATTATAATTTATATCATAATGGTCTGCATTATGTATTAACAGAACCAAAACTGTTGACGGATGCTATATGCCGATACAATCTTTAAATCCTGTAACAATAACAGATATTATATAAATGATATTACCTTAGTTGGTACTATATTAATTATTGTGAACATAGGTACAACGTTGACGACCTTTTGTATAGTTTGAATAAATTAATTGCAATATTAGAAAGATAGTTGTAATTTAAGTTAATTAAACATAACAAAAGTTATGTTCTTGCCTTTCAGAATCTTCCTCTATCAGAACTTGACCTCATAGAAGAACACTTCAGGAAACTCCAAATTGTTACACATTCATATTTCGCGCATAACATGTTGGAAGTAGATGTAATGGGTGTGCAATTACTTGCCAAATTAAGCGAGATTCAGTAAGTATAGTTTTGTATATTATTAACATTGGAAGATTATATACTTTCTTAGTTATTTGTAATAACAAAAATATAACTTTTCAGTTACAAAGTTATTGGTCAATCAATGATAATGGAGCAAACAGTGATAGGAGGAAGTACTGTAAAAACCCAAAAAATCGTATGGACATTGGCAAAAGAATAAATAAAAGAATGCAACAGTAATTTTATTGATGTTCATAACAGTATGTATAATAATTTGAAAATAAATTAACGATGATCTTCTATCGTTAGTTCACTTTGGCAGTCACTTGGTACTCTGTCTGTAAACAATTCTGGAACCTGGAATACAAATAAATATGACATATATAGTTCTTAACATTTTATTTACTCTTAATTATTATATTATGTGCGCATTTCTGCATCTTAATCAGCGGGGTTCTTTCAACGCGAATTCTGTGATAACTAAATGCCTTCTACATGAACTGTTTGTTTGTATCATGGATTTAATATTAATGCTTACAACTACTCTAATATAAATTCAGCGTTTTAAAAATGTATCCAAATAATCATTTCTGAGAAAATTGCCGTATTAAAAGTATATTATACATACCTGCGGTGTATATGCTTCTACTCTATCTAATAAGGAGTCCGAATAACCTGGAGTATAATATCTGAAAAAGTTACAAAATAAAAAATACATCCGTTGCGTAACGTCCCGCTGATTTGAAAAAGCCAATAGCAAAACAATAAAGAGGGTACTCAAATTCTCGACAACTTTGGTATTACAAACATTACCTTACAATTTCTTCTGGGAAACAACTATTAATTATATTAATGTATTCTTTTAATGACGTCCCTGGAATTGCGTCTATTTCCTGTACTCTTTTGAGAGCGCCTGTTGTAACAAACAATCTTCTGGCTCTTGCATCATTCGGAAGTATCTAAAATATTTATTAAATTAACATGGTTTCTTTAACATAATAATTATCTTGTACATGTAATTATTTTTGTGTAAAATGACCAAGCAATCCTGAGTCTTTTAATTGATGACATCGCTAGTCTAAAAACTCACCATTTTCACCAAATGCACCATATTACAGTAATAATAATAATGTGATACTATATCACAATGTCTGTAGTATTAATTTAAAAAGTTTACTGATTTTAGTTACGTATGTGAAAAATAATTAGGATTTTCCGATAGTTACGGTTACGGAAATCTATACATCCCTAATACAAATTCATCTATACTTCTTATATCTATACTTTTTAGGTTCTGTCATACCGTATCTCTTCAGAATCTGTGTTTATAAATAACAAGTAAATGTCAAAAACGTCATGTGAAAACGTTCAATACCATGTGTGTAACAAATGTCAAAATAAAACAAGAAATATCATAGTGTGGGTTTGGGCATCAATGTGTAATATAATTTAATTGTATGTATACTGTAGGTTATAAAATACAATGAACAATAAAATAATATACTTATCGTAAAAAGGTTGGACAAAAAAAGGCAATGGCTGGAAGAGGGAGGGGACGTGGTTCAAATTTGTCACTAACTCATGACCAACTCCAGGCTTTGGGCACAGGTCGTGGAGATAACGTCCAAATTCTTACACCACCACCATTATTTCCTAAACTAGAGACTAAACCTTTGCCTCTGAACTACGATGCTGCTACCGACTACTTGCTGATTGTCAAGGATCAGTTTATCGAATATTTACATGAATCACCGGCGTATGTAAAGGCCAACACACGCACAGATGGCATCGAGAGATATTCTGACAAGTACAAAATAGCATTGGATGCGAAAAAAGGCAAAGTTCTGGACTGCGTTTGGGCAAATATGCCGACTGAATTAAAACCACAGGCGCGACGTGTTCAACCGGCTAATCGAAAACGCAAACTCGACGATCCAACAATCGTCAGACGGCTCCAAACACTCGAAAAGAAAGAAACTATGGAAGGTTCCACTGAGGATGTTGAAACAATAGAGGATGAAGAAAATACAAAGAACCCAGATGAGAATGATGAGGATATAGAAGATGAACATGAGCAGGACGAAGAAGTTGATGATGGAACAGACTATGCAAACAATTACTTTGATAATGGTGAAGATTATGATGAAGAAGATGACAATCTTGATGATGGACCAGTCTACTAATTATAGTTGTATTGTTGTTACAATATGCTACTAGAACAGGGATTCTCAAACTATAATGGCCAAAAGTTCCCTTTTACAATTTGAACTGTGACCACAGGTCCCCAGAGTTATATTACTTTAAAACCCCATCTTTTTTTATCCTCTTTCCTAGTTTTTCATCTTGTATGAACTTGTGCATCCTAAATATTGGACATTCTTATAACAAGTTGGTACATAAAACAAGTTATACAGCTTTTTAAAATTTTTAAATGAGGACTTCAGAGAATAAATCTTGAAAATAGTATTTTTTTTTATATCAATCCTTGGGAAATTGATTAACAAACATTTTAGGAATCCCTGTGCTATATAATACATTTGTTTATACTCACTAAATTGGAGTAGATCAAATCTTTGTAAATATTTGTTGTAATATACATAATATTAATAATGTTTACTTTTAATAATTAACACTTACTTTGGCATATTGTGCTAATACATATTTTAAAATGCAAGCAGGTGCTGCATGTAACAATGGTTCTAACGCAGGACGATGTAGACAGCATTGTAAGCATTGTTTTAGAGCACAAGATGCTCGGGCTCGAACTTCTCCAGATGATTTAGGATTTGTGTACAGCTGTTAATTATAAAATAGGTTTAAATTATTATGAAACAATACAGTACATGAACACATTATGCAATGATTAAATTTATGTTACCATTATGTTAGTGAGAAACAGAAGTTGTACTTTAGGATATTAACCATTTGCATCCACTACATTCTACATGACAAGGCGGATCAGTGACAACTAATAAGGAAGTTATAATGAATTCTTAATAATTATCTTGTCATTTTAGATATTTCAGAGCAATTTAATTTACTTTTTTTTTTAATTTGTTCTATATGAATCATTAAACTAAATTTAGGTGAATCCAATACTAATAATATTTTAACTTATTAGCTGTTTTTTTTTAATACCAAATTGATAGTTGGTAAATTTAAATTTTATTTATATATTTCTTATGTAAAGTTAGTAGACTGTTTTTGTAATGTTTTTTTCAAGGATAAGAATAGCAAACAAGCTCCCACCATCCCCGTTATATAAAACTAGTAACTTCAAATAGGACTTTAGGAGAGAGTATTGTTAGGTACTAAATCCTCTTAGAACTAGGTGTTAATAAGAGTATCGGTTTTTGATTATTCATAAGTAAGTGGTTTATGGACATAAGCATAGTTAATATTAGTTCTTTTAGTAAGTATTAGTAATTATCAGTAAGTAATTGTTATTTATTTATCCCTCTCGAATTTGGTCCCCGTTTGTGTTGTTAACCTCTGGGAATAAGTGAACGGCTCTTGTATATGTGTAACTGGATACCAAGAGTACCCATAAAACTGGAACACAATTGCTATAAGGCAATTATTTAACGCCAGAAATAGGTAAGGTAGTGGTACCTCCCGGCAGAACCATGGGGTTCTGAGTCATGTCACCTTTTACTGTTTGTACCTGTAACAGCCTTGGAAAGGCATTAGCGACGGCAATAGCTAAACTGTGTTGTGGGGAGTGTTTGGCGATGTGACCAAGAGTCCATGCCGCCGCGCAAAGCTCGGCTTCCTCCGCGTCTTCGTTTTGGAGAATGCTCACCAGCACAGGTACCGCCTAAAATATGTAGTATTCAAGATAATATATAAAGTCAGATAAATATTCTTATAGTTATAACTATCTTATCGTCGTGATATTCCAGAATATGTTAAAAAGTGGTAATTGAATCAATGGTACAGAATGTTACGTAGGTATGTATCCACTTATGTACCCCGCATGTGCGTGAGCAAACCCATGGTTATAGTGTTACGTATACGTTAGTACTACATTGCGTGTAAGAGTTATTACTATAAGCATTTGTTCTACCTAGAGGATAAAACCTGATCTGAGCAAGGTCTCACATGCCGATTTGGGGCCATTGGGCTAGAAGCTCGGTATGTGGATGGATATATTATAGTAGAAGACGGAGAAGGAGGAGGTAATTATAATAATGTACATAAAATCATTATTAAAAATAGCCAGAAGAATAGTTACAGTTAGGACTGAAGATAAAATAGTGTACCCATATTAATGCTACCTTGGATTCTACGACAGCCATTGCGAGTTGATCCGACTGCCCCGCAATAAACCCGAGCGCCATACAAGAAGGAACGCGTGTGCCACTCGCGTTTTCACCTAGTAATTCTACGAGAGGACCACATCCCCCAGTATTCACCACAAGCTGCGCCAACTAGAATAAGAACATACTTAGCATTTTAGCTAGCACATACTTGCCTATACTGAAACCAACCATGGATGAGGCTATCTTATAATTTAAAAGCGACTCGACAACGCTTAGGGATCGACGTTTGATTTATTTTCATAAATCTGAACATTATCGTATCCAATATTCTGAACTTTAAGTAAAGTGATCACATAAATAGTAACAACGATTATTTACGAATTTGAATGATGCTTTTTGAAAGATAACATGTCTAGCAAATCATAATGACAGGATACCTATGATATCAAATCTTCATCATCAACACTGCATAGACAATAAGCGCATTGAACTCACATCGACAGAATGTTTGACGATATCACGAAGCAGACATGCGGCAGCCCGACGGACGGGCGCAGAGTCGTGGCCGGCATGCAGCAGCGCCGGCGGCAGGGCACCGCCCGCCACCGTTGCCTCGGCCAGCTCCGTACGGGCGCTCGCCACCGCGCCAAGCGCACACAGCGTGCTACGCTAAAGATACCCCCCACACAATAATAGAAGCGTCCACCAATAGACGTATCCAAAAAGTACATATACCTAATATTATATGAAGTTCGCGAGTAGATATGGTCCTGCCGTTGCCTCCCTTTGATGCACCTCTTATATCTCATAGTTACGGTATTGTTATTTAAAAAAATATACATTGTTGATAGCCTTCGCGCGGTTTAATATCTTCAGATACGTAGTTTGACTTCTGTATTAAAACAGTGGCTGAAATACGTACGTGAAAAAAATCGTGTTCCGCAGGCTGTAGTACAATGTAACTAGAAAATAATCTTAACAGTTATTATTACATTTTCCATTGCTACAATAACCCTGGCGATGTAATAATTATTTCTTATAGTTATACATACCTTATAATTATTTTACCTTTAATTTGGGATCCTGGTTTTCGAGACCTCTGACTAAGTGACAAATTGCTCCAGCGTCTACAACTGCCTCAGGCTTATGCTGAGCTAAATCCACAAGCGCTCCGGCAGCGATCTATAATTAATTTTATCTTGACGTCATTCAATAATATGGCTAGTTAATTAACACAACCTAAGTAACGAGTATGCAAGATTGAATTTGAATTCTAAAACACGTTTAGGATCGAAACAAGAATTGAATAGAATATAGTTGACTAATAATAAAATTATTGATTCTAAGGACGTATGTACTTACTCGTTGTTTTTACAATTGTTATTCTATGTGTACAAACAAGTTTATAAAAACACCGTTCGGATTACATTGGTTTAACATAATATTAAAGGTTTGTGAACTACAATAAAAAGACCTGATGCCCTTAATTCGTTGCTCATCAGAATGTACCAAGGCAGACGAGGCAAAACTGACATTATCGAAGCAAAAAACTCCTTACTGAGGAGAAAGGTTCTTTTGGACAGCTTCTAAGAACTAAATTTTACCTGTTTAAGACTCATTTCAGGCTCCTGGAAAGCTAGCACCAGTAAAGGTAGCGTTCCAGCATCTACTACGAGACCCGCCAAGTGTTCGCTATGCTTCCCAATGTAGCCCAACGCCCATGCCGCGTTTTCCTTCACCTTTACCATTAAAACATTTATAAAATAAATCGATGTAAGTAACCCTCAAGGTTCTTTGTTTAAGAGAAAAGAACTTAACCGTAAAGTGAATAGTTTGCATTAAAACATAAATGATTCATTGATATTTTTTCTAAATAGGTATTAATTATAACCTAACATTATTGGGTAATGGTTAGTGCCTTTAAATATTAAATTTAGTAACAATTTTATTACTAAGATATGTTCGTTAACAGGGTTATGATATAATACCTGAGTATCAAAGTCTTCGAGGCACGATACTATATGTTCCAATGCACCCAAGCGAATAATTGCTGATGCCAATTCTTCTGAATGCCTGTATTAGCACATATTGTGTATTTAATAATATACACTTACAATTCCTTGGTGATTTTATTTGCAAACTGATACAAGTAAGACAAAACCGGTCAAGAGCGTGTCGGGCCACGTGCATTGTATAGAATTCCGTTGTTCTGTGTTGATCGAGCCATGAAAGTTTTTCACATTTTTAATGCCGACTACTTAGCTGATAGATAGGGCGAGACACTTGACCCTTTACCTAAGATTAACATCTTAAAGCTACTATGAGATAAACGAGAAATAAAAGCTAATTCCTAATTTAGAGGAGTTAGGCAAGGTGTCCTGAAAGAAAATTAGTTTTAAGATTCTATTATACCACGTCGCCAATTTGATAAGTACACTAATCCATGCCAAATTATTTTTTACGATCGGGCTGTCGGACGGATATGACTAAAATATAAGGGTTCCGTTTCGAGTACACAACTCTAGTAAAACTTATGTTAGAAATAAAAAAACATAAAATTACTAAACTTAAATTACATATAATGTTAATCTCAGGAGAAACCTTATATATATTACTCTAAAAAATATAAGAAATTACATCCAAACTTACTTCGCAACAGCTCTCATGAGATACAGCGCCGACCGTTTGTAATACACCTGACGAAATTTAAAATATAAAATTCTATTCACTACTTAGTACAATGTATTAATTTATGAATCTACGCCCCGATTAAGTTTAAAATGTAGGAATATTCATCACCAAACGCTTCATTGTTTCTAAGTGAAAGGTACATAGATGTGTTAGAAATAAAATTGCCCGGCAAACACTTACTCATTATTTATACACACTTGTCGAGGGTGGCACAAAAAGTGTAAACCAAACATCAACACGATAACGATTCGAGTACAATTCGGTTTGGAATCGGTACCCAAATCGGAAACCCAAAACCCCTGGTTTCGGAGGCTGTATTTATATTATGGATGGTATAGTAAATTTGATAAGTGTCTGCCACATACAAACTAACACTAAGGTTTGTTAATTCTTGGCCCTGAAATCTATTCGTGTTGAAATGCAAATGAGTCTCAAAGGAAATGACAAACTATCATCATTTATCATAGGCCTTGAATGTAGGTATACCTAGTACCTGATCCTCATTAAACTTCATTTACATAAATAATAACAAGTAATAGGGTAATTATAAATAAGCAACTACTCGAATAAAACAGGTATCCTCAAATTACTGATTCATGTATTAACATTCGTCAAAATAATTACGAAGGTAGCATTATTGTATTCCCGATCATCAAATACCAGACTTAGATAAATAGTTTAATTATCTGAGGGTAATGAGGGTTGCAAAACATACATTGTACTTGTTAAGGTTCTCCAAAGTTATGGTAACCATTCCTCCGTTGAGGATTTGCTTGGCGATGCTCTCATCATGTTCGGATAATCTGGCAGCCGCAACCACCGCGCACTGCCGCACCGTGCTACACGAGTCGGAGAGAAGCGGTCTCAGCAATTCTATAGCATGGGTAAATGTTGTTCATTCATAATCATAAATGTATATTTTTAAAGTCAAATACGTTGGGTATTATCATTTCAATTATTATCATTTCAAAAAAATATTATAAGCAATCCTGTGGGGAACAATCTACAAACAATCCCAAAGGAGAATCATATTATTGAACGAGCTTATATCTTCGTTTCCAGTATACAATGACCGGTTAAACGTAATGGTTACTTATTTCTATACATATCTTAGCTGGTATCATGATCCTTGTAACTAGAGTCCAAATATTTGACCTTTCTAAGCCCAGTCTTTGAAATAATTGAAATTATAGTAATAACTTAATAGCTGGCACGATTACGCTCTTAAGGTTACACCTAGCTATACTTAATAGGATTGGTGAATCGTTAGAATTTTCGAAATTATGTACTCTTTTATTTGACTCACACTTTAGAATGGAACAATGTACATATATATTAAGTTTTTCAATAATTACGAATATAATTTACGATTTATTTAAATAAATATGCCATTGTTAATTTTATGATAGTAGGACAGTTAAACAGCTATTTTAAATTTAAAATGAAACTATAAATCCCTTACAATGAACATAATCTGTCAACTGTATTCATAAACATCGAAGAAATATTGAACAGTTAATAGCAGTTTTGTAGACGGCTAATAATTTTATTTTTTGTCTTAGAACCGTATTCATTCTTTTATATTTTATGAATTGCGAACATTTAATATCTCAAAAAAGCAAATGAGGTTATAATATTTAATTTTTTCGTCTCTTCGTTACAATTTTATTACGTAATCCACCTAATAAAAGTAATCTCTCACCCAAAACACCAGCACTTTCAAGACACTTGACATTGGTAGGTCTTGTCGCCAATTCGGCCATCGTCTGGACGAACACCAACCGTGCTTTTTGATATGTTTCAAATACTAAAATAAAAATTAATCATAAACAATTGTCCATTATCTGAGAATTATACAATTGTATTTGTTCAGTGCCCGCATAATGGAAATTAACTTTCATGTTCTATATTTTACAACGATCTTAATACTTTTTGTTAATGCCTACCTACTATAATGGATAATTAAATATGTACATAGTACGGATTACAGCACTGAGGACTTATTTTCAAAAAGACCAGGAAAGATCAATACTGGCATATTTCATCTGTTTTTCGTATGAATATTTTTAAATCCAAATTAAATTTTAATCAATTACAAAATCTTTGTTGAACGCTGTTTAAAGTTAGGGAGGTATATGTTAAATAATAATTAAACAATTTATTGTTTTCACTGAAATAATATTGAATAGGTAAGTAGATACCCAACAGCAGCCATCAAATTTAAAGATCACGGTTTTGAATTAATTTATATATATTTATATAATATTATAATCATATTTTGTATGACTCAACGACAAGCACTTACCTCTAGATGGATGTTGAAAGTACAGTTCACCAACATGTGTGAAACAAAGATATTATAATATTATATGGTATGTAGATATCAATGGACCTACCTAAATGAAAATCAATAATAATAGATCTACTTTACTAGTACTTTTATTTTTTCGTTCGTAATTTTAATTCGTAATGTAAAATGCATATAGGTAGGTAAATACATCATGTAATATTCGTCGTAATTCAAACGATAAATTAAATAACAAACTGTATTTTACCTAGCTGAATATTTCGCGGACTGCTCATAGAATGACTCATGATCTCTATACTAAAACCTTATCACCAATAATATAATTTGCTACCTATAGGTAATCGTGTAAGTCGTTAGAAATTTCAAGTCAAAATGTCACTCGACATAAACATAAATATTTTTCGTCTAAATTTTGTCATTTTCACATCAATCCTTTTTTACCAAGCTACTTGTCAATATAATAATAATAATTAGGATATTGAAGGCATATTTACGTAATAATTTAAACATTTGGGGTTTTTATACTCCTACAAATCTGTGTTCATCTGTTCTTTAGGTATTTGAGGTATTTCTCAGTTTGTCACATGCACCTGTAACAGGAATAATGTTAAAAGATACGAGGTATGGAACTTCAGCTACGCTTTAGTCTTAGCCAACCACCCCGTCCCTTGTACCTCGCTAAAACTATATAGACAGTATCAACATCACTTATTTATTTAGGGCCAGGTCTCTCCTGTAGGAAGTTAGGGCATTTTTATCCATGCTTTGAGTTATGGACTGTACTACGTGGTACGGCTTAGTTTAATTCCGATGATGTACGAATATTTCTAATTTACCTACTTGCCTGGTGACCTACAATATTTTTGTATTATTGTATTTTTATGCAAACTGCCGTCCAAAAGACTGAAATCCCAGCGCCGCTCATGAATACCTACTTTAATAATATCTGGCCCATCGTTAGGTTATTAATTACCCGAAGAATTCCGTCTGATAACATACACCCAATATTTTTATTTCAGTAAGTAAATATTTATATATTAATTAAGTAAATACAGGTAAAATTTGTGATTGTCGACTGCAATTTATTTTAAAACTTTCCTTCATGATCTACAGACAATGTTCAGTAATCAACAGTTCGCCCATACTAATAAGATCAACGCACGACAATGCTTGGACGTGCGCGCGCGCAATGCAAGCACCGTGAAGGTCATGTGACGTCCGACGTCACGTACTTTTTTTAAGCACCTCGTTTAGTGCCCGTCGCACACATACAAACCATTGTGTTGTGATATGAACCACGCTGAGTGCCGACGGACGTTGCTTACCTGGCAGCAAACTGGCAAAGTTCACTCACATGAACACATCCGCACAACCTGTCGCGGCCGCTACAGGCCGAGCGCTGTTCGACGGAATCTTTTAATCGTATACTTGATTAATTTATAATAGAACTAAACAAAAAATGGTCGCAGCCATTCACCGGTCAATGTTGAAGTGAACAGTGTTTGAGCTAACAGCAAAATGCCGTATGTCATGGTTATGGGTAGCCTCAGTGCGCCGCATCTCTCTAAGGATGAAGGAGCCACCGTGTATGGGCTCAAGAGTGAAGAAAGAGCGGCTTTAGTCAGAGTAAGTAGAACCATGCGTTAGTAAAAAGAAGCAGACCCAACATGAAGGACATTCAAACAAGAAATACCTACCGTGTTGATATTTTTTCTATCTAAGTAATTATGCTTCACTTGTTCGTAATTTTCCTTCTCATGATAGATAAATATTTGTCATTATTATGTACCTATTTAGTTCAATATTGTTACTAAAGGTGTTCAAATATTCTCATTACTGAACTCACTTGCAAAGAGTTAAATTTTGCTTCAATCATTTAAATTAAAGGAATTTCCTTTTGTATAAGACATGATAAAATAACTAATTAATAATTTTTAATATTTATAAACTATCTTAACTAGGTTGTTAAATTACTGAATAGTAAAGATCGCATTATTTTAATCAGACGCTTTTGCATTCTCCGTTTTATATTAAAGAGTCCCCGAATAATTTTGAAAATATTATTTCATAAACAATTAAGTAGGTACTTACCAACTCCAAAAATACAGTTTTATCGCAAAAAAAAAATTGTTATCATTTTTGAGATTTACCTGCCGTAAAAAAGAAACCTAAAAGCTACTTGAAAAAGATAAAGTTTATTAGCTGGGTAACCCAAAAAGTAAATAAACAAAAGAATCTGATAAAAGTTTGATAAAAGTTTGATAAAAGTTATTAATAATAAATTTTGGTGTCTGTAGTAAGGCATGTGTTTCAAAAACTAAATCGAGTTAATATTATATATTAGTTACACAAAGTCTACGTGTTTGGCCATTAGTTACACAATCACTACGATAATTAGCGATATATTAATCAACAACACTTTGTGATTCATCGTTTATAAGCACTTCGTAGTAAGTTACAATATCACTAAATAAATTAGTCGTATACCAGTCACATAGCCACTTTGTAATTGATCCTTTAAATTAAGTTACACAATTACTACACCTAGCTGGTTGATTATTGATTATCTGCAATATCTTTATATCTTCTATTTAATATAAAGCTTACTGTAACTGACTGACAAGACACCGCACATATTAAATCAGTGGACCTATGATACGACTGTGGTAGGTAAGAACTATGAAAAGATAAAATAAAATATTTCGTTGTGGATACCCGCTTTTATCCTTTAAAACTTTTCTAATGTGTGCACTTTAAAATTTTCTTACATTATACAAATTCATATAGAGCCCTGGATATATTAGTAAGCTAGCAAAATGGTAACAAACTGATCTCGAAATATAATGTGAAGGAAGTCAATTAATAATTGCAAAGTTGATTAATAATTGCGTAAGAGATAACCTCTTTTCAATTACAACATGGGAATTATAAAAAAATAAGATATTTAGATACTTCATAAAATTATTAAAATACGCTCATCTTCAGTACGCAAGTATTACATTCATTCAATCGAGTGCCTAGTGTATAAAAGATGTGTTAATAAACAAAAGTATCTTTACAGGAGCTCAACTCATCTTTCGGAATGGTGATAGCCACATCATCGGATCAAGAAAGGACAGTTCGAGTGACGCAGAAAGGTCTAACTCTCGTAGTAGTGAACCGATTGCATGGTTTGTTGGGCTACGACGTGGTGTCTCACGCCATGGCGATGACCAACGCTAACAGGGAGCTGGTCTCTTTCACCATGTACAAGAAGAGTGGCGCCAACTCCCACGGACACGGCCATGGTCACGGCCACGCGCCCTCGCACAAGACCGCTCACGGCAACGTGGTCACGCTTTGATAATCGCTAGTGACGTCACATGTGACAGAACGCAGTACGGACTGTTTACAAAATTATTGTAGCTATATTGTACTATAAAAAACCCAGTCTCTATTTTGTACTATAAATGTTCGTTCGAAGCATACAATTATTATTTATATAATTATGTATAAAGTGCCACGATCGTATGAACAGGGTTATGAAATAAATTATTGCATTCATTAACGTGTATTCATTATATTTATTCTCATATAAAACTGCATAACCAAATAATACAAATAAATGATCAGTCTTACTATTTACATAATATGTATAAATATGTATATGTGTGTAAGTAGTGACGATTTACACCTGTGTGTGTGTGTAATGTCGTAGGATAATCAGAAGAACGGGATCGTTGTGAAATTCCTATTATAGAACGATTGTAAATGATAATATAATTTAATTGTAAAGCAGATACTACCATTCTAGACGATTATTGAAAACTTCTGGCTAATACATAGCTAATGAGATATTTTTTAACAAAACAATGATTTCGAAACAAGTCGAATATTTCGGCGGAACTGCGATGCTCATTTCGACTTAGTTACAATATGATAATGTAACAAAAATGGATATAATATGAAACATTAATTCTATAGTCGAACCCAATCAGGTTCGAATACGAGACCCCGACTTCGCAAAGTTACATTGTCTACATTAATTGCTGAACCAACCAATCAGGGCTTCCGTGAAGTTTACGACGACCCCGTAGCCTAGTTGGTAGTGACCCTGACTGCGAAGCGATTGGTCCTGGGTTCGATTCCCGGCCAGGGCAGTATTATTTATGTTATCCATGCCACCCGCGAGACGGAGAATCCTACCGCGGGGGTATGAGTGTGTTAGCGTTTATTATTATTATTAATTCATGACTGTACTATGATGGTCATTGGATTTCCGTTCATCTACCTATTAGCTTTTCAACTACTGCAGGACATAAGCCTCCGCTAACACAATAGCGAAATCTGCTTAACAATTAAATGTATAGAAATTTCGCGCAAAGATCCCATTACTGACGAAACGTAGACATATACAAGTTTTATTGTAAACAAGTAGCAGGACTAGAATATACATTATACACTTAAGTTTAATAGCAAGATATTATTGCACTTACAATTGTGTCCCAATAACCATTACTATTGTATGCTGATAGGAATGTAAACGAATTATATATATATCACCTGTCGATGAGTAACTAATGTGGAATACTTCTATTCTACGCCTATCCTCGGCCTCGCTCGGCAGTGTCACCGACTGGGCAACTGCTTCAATTCTACACAATTTAGATAAAATAAATTAATTATAATCATTTATCGCACGGTAGATTTGACTTTTATAACGTATCGTTTTGAATGTGCATTTTGAGTTATTCTAAAAGGCTAAAATTCCAATACACAAGTAACTGGCATCAAAAAATTCGTTGCTAAAAATTTTATATTAATGAATTTTTTTAAAAGTATTTAAAACCTATAAATTAGGTTTTTGCCTCTCTCCAGCCAACTTCTTTAACGCCGCAGCGTACTGTCTCTGTACATCGAGAAGTCGAGAGTGTTCCGTGTGTAAAGCGGCCTTATGTTCTTGTTCCTGTTTGAACTTTTGCTCCACTTTCTTCACCGTCTGATTTACCCAGTCCACTATAGACTCGAACTGATTCATAAACTCTTCTCTTTTTCTTGCTGAAGACATTACTCTAAAATAAAAATAATATTCACGTTACTAACGGCCATTATCTTCAATCTATGATCACTGGATGAGTTTATAACAACTATGGAACCAACACTAAAAACATGTTACTTTTACATTTGCGAGAAAACTGAGTTGCGTATCATGGAAAAATATAATATTGAGAACGGAAAATAAGAAAATAAGTCGAAAATCTAACCTGCAGATTAAAAAAAATTATATAAAGGTGTGAAGTTTTTCGTATAAAAAGCTTTCGGATGACTCCTTTTTGTAATCTTTTATGGAATGGACTCTCCACGATATCTTTTCTGTACTATGTAAATAAATATACACGTTTTCACATATACTTTAACAATTTAAATTGTCACAACACTACCTCATTTATTGCCTACGCTTATCTTACAACAAAGTATAATTCTTGACATTCGTTTGTAAAGATGTTGTGAAACAAATTCACCAGTAATATAATGTTAGGTCATGATTTTAATTTGATTTGAACGTACCTAATATTATCGCTAATGTTCTTATAATGTACTTAAAATTGGATTGATATTTAAATACGAAGTCATCAAGTTCATCGACTCTGCAGGTATTTGCCCCTATGAATTGATTTCACTTCTCATATTACTATTAATACGAAAACAAAAATCTACTTATATGAAATGATAAATGATCTACAATCAGGTATCTAATTCGTCGAATATACAACTACATCAATACTATTTATAAGAATACTGAATAAAAGTAAAAGTAATGATCAAAATACAATACAAATCTAATTAATATACAATACTCACTCATCATAGTTATCCAGGATCGAATTAAGCAGACTTAGCTCTTTGGAAGTATAAAGTTTGACTTCATAAAGTGTATTATAAAATATATAATATTGCTTAGTTTCTTTATGTTTTGATGCAACTGGAACAAGATTATATTTTATTATGTGCTTCAAATACTTCAAATATAATTCATACACACAAAATTATACTTAAATTTGTGAACAAAAATGATCTATACATAAAACAAAGCCAAGTATAATAGGAGTTCCCTGTATGTAATACATTTGATTTACAATATTACCAAATGTATTTGTTGGTAGCCTATTAATACTGTCATCAAATAACAGTCTTTCTCAAAGTCGGTTACATCACCTGTAAGATGCGCTAAAGACAACCATCGAAGCGACAACGACTACAATAATTTAGATTAAAATGAGTTGGATTAAATATTTATACATTAAGTTAAATTAAATTAAATTTGGCACTGTTTTATTAAAAAGCACAATGCAATATACTTACTGATGAAATATGAATATTTTGATCTTACAAACGTAAATAAAAAATAAATATTTTTTCTCACAAAAAAGGGAATTCGACAATAAAACCTACCTAGATTGATTTATCGTCCCCAACACCCCCTTTATACAAAATTTCAATAAAATCTTTGGAGCCGTTTCCGAGATCGTTGATATATATATATATATAAGAATTGCTCGTTTAAAGATATTAGATACATATAAATTAATAATAATAAGCATTATGAAGTATTTTAACATACCTTGATTATAAAGCTCTACAAATCTCTTCTCATACTGAAGCAGTTCAGCGGTGCCAGGAACTTCATCTATCGCTATTGAGTACCTCAATATCTGACGATTTAAATGACCTAGTTCCAATTTCACAGTACTCAAATAGTTTTTCATTTTAGCTTCCCTCTCTTGGAACTCCTTCAACTCTGCTGGTGTAAGTGGTTGCTCCTCAATTTCTATATCAGAATCTTTGATTTTTCTAGGAATAGAACACATTACATATACATTGATTTGTTCAGAATTAACTCAGATAAATGCAAGCCAATTAACATAATAATAATAATAGTATTTAGTTAAATGTATGCCGTGATACACATATAATAATGAAAGCAGCATAAATTGGCAGGGCCTTACGGTAATACCGAATATTTCTGGATTATTGTTCAAGAATAAAGGTGCTCAGCTTACGTGCGTTTGGAATGTGGCCAGACGCAAAACTACTACAGAAATATGCTTGTAAGGTTCTTCCAACAGACCAACAGTGCTTCAGTAGAACAGTTGTTTAAAAACATACCATTCAGAACGAAAACTGAATAATGATGTAGTAATTACTTTATTTTAGGGATGTTATTCAACAAATACTAGCAAATCGAATGTGCCAACCCAAATATATGCATACCAAGCCTGAAACTATACAAAAAAGTTCCTTACTGTAATTCGTCTAATTGTTTCTTATGTTCAATTTCTCTGTGTTGAATGACTTTTAACAGTTCATTTCTCTCCTTTGCTAACTCCTTTAGTGATTTGTAGATATCTTTGACACTTTTATCACTGAAAAATTAATGTATTAATGTTTTAAAGCAGCAACAGTAACAGATATTTCCTTAAATGTAACATTCTATATGCTATTACATAACAAACATTCAAGTTATATGTAATAATGAAATAATTATTTTTATTATTTCTGCTACATATTCTCTACTAAATAATAGCATATAATTACATCGTTTTTATGCATATATGTGTAAAGAAAATAAAATAACATTATATATGTTTAGCTTAATGATAATTTCCTACCTGTACTCATCAGATTTCATTAATTTCCTGGTTATTTTTTGCAATTTTTCCATAATACTGCTATATTGCTTCTTAGCATTATCCATTCTAGTTTCGTGTTCCTTCCGTACATTGTCTGCTTCACTTTCCATCTCATTTATTTTCTTAGTCAAACGATCAATATCCTCTGAATATTTCAACTTTTCACTCTCTTCAAGTTCCTTAGGCACATCACCCGTAATTTCGGAATGTAATACTGCATAATGTAATTTCATATCAGAACTCTTTTCATTGTTTTCATTTTGATTTTCATACCTGGCAGCCTAGAAAAATGTCTTGTTTTATGAAAATGAAATATATTTACAACAGAACGATTATCGTCGGCAAACATCGAGATGCGACTCGACGCGACAATGCTTCAAGACCCCAGTTTAAAACTGCTCAGCGTAGTATGATGAAGCGCATGGCAACTCCGTGAAGTGCATCTTGTAATTTGCCGGAAATCTACTGAACCGTAATTTTTATGTAAAAAAATATAAAATAAATTATATTACCATTTAAAAACATTACATGCCGCGTCGCGTCATTTTTCATCTTAGTGTTGTAGTGTGTCAGGAAACAAATAAATTAGATAACAGCATTCTTAGATCATAGTTTAATATGTTAACTAGTTTATATTGGATATAAGTAAGATTCATTGTTATTAAAACCCTTTTTTGTTTGACAGTTGTAACTGTCTCAATCCTCTCCTCCTTCCATCAATAATTAATACAAAAGTGAACCATAATAGTGTCACAAACATATTACCTAAAGATACAATGTAATAATGTAATAAATTTATGATATGGCATAATAGTAAATAAATAAATAAATAAACGCCAACACACTCATACCCCCGCAGTAGGATTCCCTGTGTCGCGGGCGGCATGGACGACACAAATAACACGTCACTAACACCCATGACCCGAGAACAAATATTTATCTGTC
>DWPA01000632.1:0-23058 GCA_018251375.1 Calpodes ethlius
CAGTAATATTGAAATATAAGTTAATTGAAATAAATGTCATAAAACTGCTTAATTTTTTAATGGATTAACAAATAGTTAGAACCATATCATATGGGATAGTAGTCAAGCACTGACTTATTGTACTTTCTTGAGTAAAAGGGTAAAGTGACGTGATCATCTGATATAAAAAAAATAAATATAAAAATCATTATAAAAAATATTTAATGATATAAAAATATATTTTTGAAGACATATTTTCGTACATTTAATTAGAGATTTTTATTATCATCAGTAAGTCTAACTTTAATATGGAATGTAGCAACACACGGTTCACGTAGGTATTCCAAAGCAGCGTAGTAGAACGTGTGCGAAGCGATCGACTTATCAGTCAGATGAATGCGGACGTAGGGGTGGGATCTGAGGTGTTTACTACACTCGGGGGAGAACACAGACATGAAACTGTTGGATATTTTGAAACTGTCGCACACGACACGTTGCGTTAACGTCGAGATAAACACCCAATACACTCATGATACATATATAGATAGATATATTTAAGCGGACAAGTTTCTCTTGTCGTTTCCTCTACTTAGTCAAAAGGACCAATCCGAAACAGTCTCAGAAAAAAACTGATGTTCTTAAATTAATGATATATTATACTATCTACATAACTAAATGATTTTTTTATTTGATTTACACTTCTGTGTGTTTCTTTGTTTGTTTGTTTTGACATTCTAATACATACCAATCTATTCAATACACGATAGTAGAGGAGATCTAGGTATTTAAAGTCCCCTAAACCAGAAAGTTCTTTTTAATTAAAAATAGAGAAGGGGTAAAAAATTTAATTACATTTCTCTACAACAAAGTTGCTATTTTTCACGTCTGCTGTTTTCAACCAAACAAGCGTGTTTGTCGGTTGTAAAAGAAGTATTATTAAGACAAGTTCTCGTATTTTATCAACTGGAAATTGCGTACAAAATTTACGAAAGTTTTATAAAACTTACCTTCGCAAATATCATTTAAATCGAATAAAGCTTGCGTTATTTTATTCACTTTTTATTGCAGATAACTTAAGCAAAGACTAAATTATTGCGTATTTAAAAAGTGACTTAAGAGGTTATCTAAAACATAAATGTAATAGGTACATAAGTCATTAAGCCAAATTTAGACACTACAGATACATATAATTTTATATTATTTATATATATTAATATTATAAATTTTCGGTTACACTTCCACAAGAGGCGATAATCTATCCTCATGGGTAGCAAGCTATTGGTGATCGGAGTGAATGCAATTAGAGACAGTAACTAATACTGACTAACAAGACTAAACTGCATAAACAGTCCTCTCGTCCACACCTCTTACTAACGAATAATAAGAAATTGTCATACCTTTTAACAACTTATTCTACCTGGACTTACTGAGTAACTACAGTCCCTCGTACAGTCCTATCCGGGGTTTGATACATAGGTCCGTAGGCGGCTGGGGATAGTGGCATTGCAAGCTCGTTTGCTATCCTTATCACATAAAAAACAATATATACCGCATTATACAAATAATTTATACCTGACGTGTACCTAAGTAGATAAGATGTATCCTTATTACATTTATTATTCTACATTTTTAATAAAATACTATATTTTATTTCTTAATGATCTTAAATATAACACATAAATTTATACCAATACTTTGTGTACTGTGTCTTCGTGCAAATCATGAATTTTTGCTCATAAATTTCATACGTACACCTACTATGCAATGCATATTTAATAAAACAGGTATTCACCTGTACGTCAACAGTATTTCTGACGAAACCGTTCCCCGATCAAATTGTGCGCGCTACCGGCGGTTCATTTCCTTTTTGTTACGTAGAGATCCCTCATTTACATAAATTTACCTATTGTTATTCCCCGGGCCCGAGCTATCTTTGCGAGACGAAGGAGCTTCGAGAAACTTATTCCTATAGAAAAGGAAATTTGATTCGTCGATACGACAGAGGCCGTATCGGAAACGAGTTAAATAACAGACCTATTCTGTTCCTTTTGTTTTCTTCAGCCTTCGGAGAAAATGATGGAATAAATAACAAACGACCCGGTAGAAAATTGATGGCGGCTCGAGTTGCAGAGCCGCTTTCAAGTTTAGAGCTTGTTAAATGCCTACTCAGCTCTTTCCTCTTTATTAGTTCCTATCAAGTGGAAATTGAAGTATTAACATTGAAATACATGAATTCCCTTATTTAATATCTTCTATATAATTATTTTATTTCTATTATTTCAAGCGGATAATAAACAAATGTTCAGGATGTTGTGTATTCTTTCAATGTTGCAACATATATTATTACTATAATTAAACTGGTAAAGTGCGTGTTGGGCTGCTTACAGTGTCGAATTCCATAGTTGATCAACCAAAACCAAAACTCGTTAAGTTTTTAAATAGGTATGCTTTAATAGTGTTTTTAACGTGATTATAGACAGTACTGTCGTAATTTATTTCACATGTCTGGGAGGGGGAGAAACGCCACAAACCAAATGTGGTGGATTAGAGATTATTATTTCATAAATGGCTTTCTAAATCGGAACAGGCTCTTTGTAAACCCATTTTTGAAAGAACTATCAATGATATTCTATAATAATGGGGGCAACAAAAAAAAGGTTTACCCTCATCATCATCATGGTGGAGAGGATATATTTCAATGTGTCTATATACCTTTTCATTTACCAAATTACAGCTCTCTATTTTTAAGGTTTTTTGAGATAAGCCATCAACGGATGTACGTAATGAAACTATTAGGACTTGACTACGAGGTATTAAAAAAGTTATTATTTTAGGTACCCATAATTAATACCCATAATTAAAACATTTCTTTATTAATAAATGTTCAGATTTGGCGTCCTTTATAGAATACAAAAGCGAAAGCCGATTCATAAGAAAATATTTATAAATCAAATACAGAAGAAAACCCTTACCGATTGACGTAGATAGAAATATACACTGGACAAAACGCAAAAAAAAATCCGAAAAAAAAGTGTCTTGAAAAAAGGGAAAATTCCCGGCATTAGTACTCTATCTCGGCTCAGACACTGACAAGTTAATGAAAGGCATTTGTATGTAACGGACTGAGCAAGTTTCCTTTGGACTCTGGTATATGTAGGTACGTATTACGTATATAAGTGAGTTTATCATCAATTAAATTTCATTATTATCGCAATTGCCATTTAAATAAATGAATATACTTTCGTTTAATGAGTACAT
This sequence comes from Calpodes ethlius, assembly GCA_018251375.1. Lineage (NCBI taxonomy): Eukaryota > Metazoa > Arthropoda > Insecta > Lepidoptera > Hesperiidae > Calpodes > Calpodes ethlius. Next base: position 3,238 of record DWPA01000632.1, read on the forward strand.
TAATTAATTTATTTATTACCTACGAAGGAAGTAAGTTGCTTTCAACATTTTATTTACTAAGGCAATGTTTTTCATAAGACCTTATATTTTGATATATGGTTGCCCAGAATAATTCGAAACGAAGACTTTTAATCCTTACGAAATTTAAGATATTATAATTATGTTCAAAGTGTTCCCCTTGAGAAATAAAACGGCGGTTTCATTTACTATTGATTACAAGTTTATTGCTTCTAGTAATTTCCACATCACAAGGCTGTATGCTTGTTAGCTTCTCCTGTTGATAAAGAAAACAATTGAGTGGGTACTTATAACTTTTATACTTCGCAAGTGGTGTTAAAATTGTGTCTTAATAATATTATTATATTTTTATTATTTAACCCATTACGCGATAAACGCAGTTAATGAGCTACTTGAAATACATAATTATACCTAGTTTCATAACTGTATATTATTGAAAATATTTTAAAGTAAGACCTTAGTGTAGTTTAATATTATACATTTTATATTTAAATTAACACTAGTTTCTATTTAATGCTCTGCAGATGGTGTCTAAATTGTGTGATAATAAAATTATTTTATATTTATTTTATTATATTAACCTATTTTGCTATAAACAGAATTCATGTAACTACCTCAGAGTACATGATTATTTCATTACTATACCCTATTACCTTATGCCTTATTTACACCTTTACTTGGTAATGTTTAAAATATTATAAAATAAAATGTAAATACATTAAAACGACCACCAGTCGCTATGTGTATAATAGTTGATATACAAAATACGTAATAAGGCCCTCGGATTCTATTTTGTCAGAACGGCTGCCCGTGGCATTTGCTCGGAGAGGTGGCCATTCGACTGAGCCAGACTCCGCCTCCAGTTCAAATAAACTGAACGTAGTTTTCAGCGAGAGAGCGGCAGCATTTTAGCTGGGTCGTAAAGCGAAGGATCTCAGGCCCGTTGCCACGAAACTTGTAGCGACATCTATATTCAAATTTTTCGCCAGACTATCACCCAACCTTCGTACCTCAACGGTTTACATCTATATAAAATACGAAATGAATTTTATTTAAGAACGTAGGTACGGTTTTATATGAGCCTGAAATTTCGTCTGTAAATCGACTAAAGTGAGAAATGGAACGCATGTTTTATATATTATGCATAATATAATATTTTGATTCAGTAAAACATAGGCAACTTTTTTATCACCTGGAATAATATTTTAGTATCGTTCAGTTTAACTGTATATAGGTATTATGTAACCATCTCTACCTTTTTGTTATAAACACTCATTGTGATGAAATGATTTGTTAAAAACTTCTATCTATCTATCAGCCTTCAATAGTCCACTGTTAGTAATATACATTCTACCTATCCTTATGAATGGGATAGCTCAGGCGTATCCTGTTTTCTAGTATAAAAACTCTTTACACTAGTAGGTATGTGTTGCATTACATGAGTCGATAAAAGTACCTATATATTTACAATACCGTATATTATGTCGTATGAAGCTCTTTGAGTTTACCGACTAATTAACAGCTTACATTGTATGGTAAAGCCGCTATACCACGCAAATGAATATTGTAATGTAAGAGGCTAACGCATTAATTAGTGTACGAAACATTTGTGTCAGGCGAGTAGGTACTCAACCAATGGCTTTATAGTGCCTACTGGAAATGCAGGCAGTTTTATGTTAATTGAATTGGCTTATGTATCAGATAAACATCAATCGGTATAATTATTAAATCTGCCTCGAATATGCAGCGATGAAGATATCACAGGCCGGATTAAAACGTTAATTACTTTGAAAAAGATATGAAATTAGGTTAGTTACATGATTATTAAAAGGTTTTCTTTAAGTTGCAACGCTAGTTTCTTAATTTTAATATTTTTGTTATAGAAAATTTAAACAAATTGTTTTTGCAGTAAAGGTTAGTAATTTTGATATTTAAGTGATACTAAAGCTATTTCCGGAATATTATATTAAATATTATTTATCACGCTAATAGTAAGGTTTATCGGTAAGAAAGTACCTATGTTTATTATTTTATTAGTTATTCTGTTTTCAATAAACGAATAAGTTATCACATATTTTTACAAAGACGATTATAAAGAGGCTTAAGTCTTAATTAAGGCTTAAATTTAATTTTATTGGTTATCTTTAATTTGTACACCTGCTGTTTTAAAGGCAAATACGACGTAAGTAAAGTGAGGAACATGGCGTGGGTAGGATTTTGTATCAATTTTGTATTTTGTACATTTTATGTACAAATATTTTAGATTGTCGTTGTAACTGTTCAAGATCTTGTTGATGATAGATGTAATCTTTCACAATTTCACTTTTAGAGTAAAATAAAAGATTTTAGCCTGTTCTTTACGAAATCACCAATTTGTAGATACACACATTTCAAATGCCTTTTATTTATTTCATCTCCGTATTACAGAGTAACTAGAGACAAAGAGATAGCTATCACATGCTGGCTAGAGGTCCGTAATGAAAATGCGAGCCTAGAATAACCCAAACTCCAAGGAGTATACCTACTTATATCTGAATACCTACATAATTATCACAGAGGACAGTGCTATAAGATCTATTATCTATAAAACACTCAAAATTAATTTTACGTAATGAAATAATGTATACTTAATAGATTGGTATAGCATAAGGATTCAGAAGGCTCAGGAACTGTCTGAGTGGCGTAAATTCGGGGAGGCCTATGTCCAGCAGTTGATCTTCAAAGGCTGATAGATAGATAAATAGGTAGATAGATAGCACATATAATTCCCAAGAACAAGGCTGCCATACACTTTCTAAATAAACTAGGTACCTACTATTACTATCAGTAACAAAATGTAAAAAAAAAACTATTTCTTTTCTAAGTTCCGTTATATTCACCACACTACATGGATATCTACAGCTAAAACATCTTCATGACAAAACCCTGTAAGTATAAATATGTAAGTAATATTCCTATGCCAAATCTCTGAACTTTTCGACCTAAAGCATTGTGAATAGAGGCGTAAAACAGCGAACAACCATTCATTTAAGGCTGTTCAAGTTACGTCAGCGGCATGAATAAAGATGGTTGGCCGGAAAAATAAGAGAGATATTCTAAAGAAAAAGTTTTTACGCCAAAGAGAAAACGACTAAGCGGTGGATTATAGTCGGGCGACGACAAAAATTTAAGAAAATTTACCTCATAAAACGTAATTGTAATTTAATCTTTGACTCCCTACCTAATAGGTATATATACTTTCTTGCATAATCAGATATAAGCTTTTTATATTAATTCAGTGGAATTAAAAATTATCACCTACAGTTATATAATATATAGTTATGTTGGAATATAAACGACCATATATTAAGTTTATACAAAGCCTACGTAGCAGTATTTTGCGAGACGAAGTAATAAAATGTATTTTTTTTGTTTTAAAAATTAATTCCAGTTCCAAGAAAATTATCGGTATAAAGAAACCTATTATAACTGTATAACTAGCAATAGTTCTTGAAATTCCACGTTATCTCTTCGGTATATAAACACGAGATTAAAAACAGGTGATTAAAACTGAAAAAAGATTTATGGATAATTTCCTCCTTTAAGTTTCAGACATAGTTCTCACACGGATACTTCACTGGGTAGATCGAACGGATGTCCTTATAATTATTTTTCACATATGGGGTGATTCGTTCCAGAACGTTAGCAATGCCCGGGGCTGGGATAAATCCCGAACGAGTAACGAGATCTCCGCCTCAGCGTGAAATTGTGAAATTACCGGGACGACGAAACACAAAATACTGCTTCATTTTCTGCTCGAGTGTTTTATCTCTTCTCTGCAAGAGTAAAAAATATTCATATCTGCTAATAGGTAACTTGAATGTAAATTGTACGTGGGTACTGGATTTAGAGATACTTGAGTTTTCGCAGTAGAGCATTGACGTATGCAAACGTATTCTAGCAGAAAGAAACAGAAAATATTGTGAGAAAATTATGTGCGAACTATAAGAAAAACATTACTAGAAAAATAAAAAAATATATAGGTATTGTTAAAGTACGTAATTTGAAGAACAATTCTTCGCTATTCTCGCTGGCGACATAATACATTCTCCAGAGAAAATTATCACTGTATATCTTGTAAATGCTTGCTATCTCAAATGTATTATAGATACCTATATCGGATAATTAAGTACCATGTCTTTATTTGTCGTATAATTGTAAATAATAATACCGAACTACCTATCTATATTTCACTACAGTTGCTACCTACATAGGTATATGTATTGTTCGAATTGACTTTTGCTACCGGCCCTAACGGTCTCTCATAATTTAACTCTAATGTAGCTATCTTGCCTATAAGTAGTCAATTTGTACCGGTATATGTATAAAAGAAGATTCAGACTGAGATAGGTTTATCAGAATTCAATATCTTTATTTAGGTTGGAAAAGGATGGTGCACTCCAAACTTAAGTAATCGCGACGAAACAATGTTGCGTCTCTTAGCCCAACACAAATATAATTAAAAAGGTATAAGCTCCATGCGCGAACACACGATATTAAACCTTCATTTATAAACAGAAGAACTAATATACAACGTGCCGGAACGAACAATCTTTGCCCTTATTTATCGCAAGCAAAAGCTACAACTGAACACTTGTAACTGCTCCTTACAATGTATGGATATGTGACAAGTGGAAATGTCGCGCCGCATCGTATTCCCTCATTCATATTCATATTAAAACTCATAATACCTAATTGATAAAAAATACTGTTTACGACTCCTGATTATTTAACAAAATAACCTACCGCAGTTGATCGCGATAAAGAAATAACAGGGCAACTAATTTAATTGGTCGGCCTTTACTTTTGTAAAAAGAATCCATAAATTAGTTGTAATGTGTAATTTTATTAGTAATGATTCAATGATAAAACTATGCTACTGCAGTCATGTTTAGTAAACGATTTTTTTATTGCATTAGCAATTATTAGGCACATAGATACCTACTAGTAGGTATGTAATCTGCACAGCTCCTCGGCATCGATTTACTTAGAAAAAATAAAATAATTAATCAATAATGTTATGCTGTTCATACATAGTTTTTTAATCGTATTCTACCTACTTTGAGTATCTAACAAATATGTTCCTTGTCATCCTGACGAATTTTTTCAATTAGCATTAATATAGGTTATGTGAATGTCTGGTATGTGAATCTTGACTCAGCTCATATATTTTTTTTTGCAATGTACCTACCTACCTACCTTCCTCTAGTCTCAGGTTCATATGGTTTTACTCTTAGGACCTACCATGCTTCTGAAATCGTAAAGACGGTAAAACAGACGTGACAATCAGATCTAACAACAAAACAAGACTGAAAACAAAATAGGTATTTTTAAATCTTAAACTGCTCACCATATTTTTTTAAATTATGAAATTCAAATTTACGAGTAAAAGTTTGTCCATCGTTAACCTGCTACGATAATCGCTCTATACACCGATGAATCGAACGTCCCTGATATCGGTTCATAAATCAAGTGGGATCGCGCCGCCCCTTCCCGACTCGCTTCAAAATGGCCGACGTTCACTCAGCTGATCGGCTCCGTTCCTTTTTGCATTCCGACCATTTTGAATAGGACGCACGACTGACTCGGGCACAGAAAGATAAGGAAAAGGTAATAATGTGTAATGCATACCTTTAACTTTATAATAATTAAATAAATAATAGGTTTTGATGTTTTATTAATATTTACCCGTTAGCTGTTAAACGAAATAATGTAAAAACTTGTTAGATAGGTACTTACTACTAATACTACTTTACTACTACTAATATCAAATATCAGATCACTAGGATTGTAAAAAATATTCTACAATTAGAAACATAGATTTCATAACGAAGATATTGTTTTAATCAAAATGTCATACGAACAGTTTTTTCTCAACATAGGTAATGCTATAAATACTTATTATTTTACGTTAAAATGCCCGCGAGTTCATATTTGAAAAGCAAAGACATCTATTTTTATAAACAATACTATTTGTGATGATGTCATACTCTTACCTACTTACGAGACTTTGTTTTCTTCGTCTCGGAGTGACCGTTTCAATCGTACAAATGAAGACAGTTTGGATGAACTCCAAGATAAAGTTACAATGTTATTTGTTGTTTGTCTGGATACTAGCAACGTTATTACTTGCAAACATGCAAAGTTTAGGAATGAGAATAGAGTTTGCAAAAGTGGTAATATATGATAGAAGTACATAGGTATACCTACGGAGTTTTAGCAGACACAAATGTATTGTATAAAAGTAATTGATGAAAATAATTTGTAAAATGATTAGGTACCTACTATAGGTATTATAAATTTTAAATAAAGATATAAAATACCTATACAAATATATGTACGTACATGTATCTATCTGATTTCTAGCTGTAGGTATTAAAACTGTTCTAAAATATTAATAATCGTATTTCATACTTTATTAAATACATTTTTTCCTCACCTCATACTCTGTTCTCGAGCAATTTCGTGATAAACGAGCGGGTTCAGTACTTGACACGGGTCTACGTGAATTTAATAACTCTATAATCTCTTCGAGGCATAATATTTGAGTGAACTCGGTAGGTACAAGTTGGCTTATTCCATCTTTATGATATTAGGTTAAGTTCCTCAGAAAGGATTAAGGAGGCTCTCAATTCGGCGCTCCCGGGCAGAAATAAATTTAATGTTCAAGGAGCTTACGAGGAAAAACTTGTGACGCACGGTCGTTTTAAACGTTGGGCCTTTAAAAAATTCTTATGATAACACCAAGTATTATCTTACGGGTAAAATCCATTAATTTTTAGATTACTTTATTACTTCCATTTTATCTTCACGGGAGAGCTCACCGTCTTCCATGATCAGGTTCACCGTACAATAGGTTGGTGTTCGATAGAGTTGTCATTATAATATAAGTAATTGAGTTCTGTTACCTAAGATAGATAAATAAGTTTGGTAACCCTAATCTAAAAATTCTATGGATTAATTTCTTGTAAATTTATTAGCTTATATAGGTATATATTTAATTCTGGTGTACGAAATAAAATACTAAAGATTTTATATAGATAGCTGTAGCTCTCATTTTTTCGTGTAGGTAGGTACATTTTTATGTAAGTAGGTACCGCGTACCTTTAAAGGCACGATCGGTACATTATCAGATTGAAGTAAGTAATTACTTATGTGAGGTTTGGCCTTTTAAAAAGCTTAATTCGAGTGCATTAAATGTGCCCTCAATGTTTGCGTTGGCATATTAATTACCATGTGAAATGTAGGCCAACCCACATAACATCGGTTGCGTGGTTGGCTACGAAAATAGACGGTAGGTATGTGTCATTAAAATTGGTACAAAACTTTACATTTAGACTTTATTTCAACTAGAATAATTATAAAAACATTCGTACTAATTTTAAATAAATTTCAACGGGGTACATAACACTACATTTAAAATTCTTTAATAAGTTTACAGATTTTTACGAATTATAACGTAAAGCCTTATATAAACTATAAAGAGATTATATTGAATCGTATAAAAACGTGTGTTTATTACCGTGTATTTATTGATATAATCCCAAAATATCTTATACATCTCAATTTAAGAGAATAATATAATAGTGTTTATATTTGACACGGTTGAAATTCTGAACGAAATATTGTATCGGCGTAATATCATACCTATATAAATACTAAGCTATAGCGAAAATACAATAATCGGAACGAATCTCTCAATATTTTATTTTCCGCCTCAATTTTATTTTATTTCACTGAGCGGAGCGCCTCTAGCCGAATGGAAGGTAATTGTGGACTTCGTTCTGAAGGGTTCACTTTGGGGAATAATTGTGCGGATACAGACTTTGGGAGCGCTTAATGCAAGGTTTCGTCGAGCCTTCGCCGTTTTACTGTTACCGTATTATGCTTACGTTGTGCTGGACCAAGGACGAATATTATCTCGGGAACGAGTTTCGTAAAAGCGGCGATGGGATCTAATGAGGCGATGGGTCTCTCGACTTGTTTTGTGAATATATAGAGGGTATTACTTTAATTTTGTTTACGAGTCGACGATTAACTTTGATGGTTATTATAGAAGAGCGTTTTACCGAATATTGCTTAGTCCCCGTTTAAATGAAGTTGTTAGATATTTTAATATACAGTTAAGTACTTAAAAGTATGTTTTGATCTCGTTATGATAGAAGTTATTCACGTTAGGCACTCTTATTATATTTGTATGAAATATTCTTATGAAGAATATTGAAGATCCTTTTCTATGTATATTTATGATTATAAAATGTATAGTTAGCAATATAAATGAAGCATTATGTATTGTAGGTATTATGAGGTAACGACAAAACTATCAATGTAATTAATGACAAGTAAATTCGCAGTGGCACGTAAAACTTAAATATTATCAAAATAAACAATGAATATCAAACACAAAGCGTCATAAACAAAAAAACCCAGTTAAGAGTAAAAAAACTGAACTCTTTATGAACGTAATGAAACCAAAAGAAATAAAGTATTTTTTTATTAATAGATAGATACGCACTGAAAACATTATTTCCATTAATAGACTTAATTTCATAACCTCATATTTCATTTACAGGAATATTTATGTTGTAAATGTATCGTTAAAGCCCCTATACATAAAATAATGAGAGTTCCTATACATATACAGAGCTCATAAAGCAAGCAGGAAACAAAATAATAAAGTAGTACTTACCGGGATGCGGTAGGGAAGTTCAACCCACGGCACATTGCACACAACTGAATAATTTAAAATAATGAAAAGCAAGCCAACGGTCTCCGGGCTTTGATGTTTAAAAATGCACTGCACTCATTTTACTTCGGTACCCAGGTCAGCCTGAACTCCCGAACATAACAGTCTCGGATAGAAGCAGCTCTTTGGCAGGGTTTTCAGATAATCTGGCTCGGTTTCAATATTGAAGAAATACTAACGTAAGACAAACGTAAGGTTTTTAACATTAAAATACTTGTATCCACTGAACCAAGGAAATTATTTTCATTTGATCCGTCACGTAATGGAAGACATGAAAGTTTTTTTTTTTCATTTTGTAACCAATAGTATTTTCGTTTTTATGTTTTATTACAAATAAGACATTAAATTCGTGATTAAGTAGCCTATGTGTAATAAATGTTAAATTTTAGCGATTATATAAATCTGAAGAAAATATATTAAAGAATATTGAAATTACATTAAAACTGTCAGGCACATATCTATACCTAATGTACAATAATCTTATATAACAATCTTATATCTGAATTGATCGTTCGAAATTCAAATTATGTAACAAAAAAGTAAAAGCAGGACTGCAACATCTTTATTAAGATATAATTTTTTAAATTTATACCCGAAGTATAGAGAAAGCCTTACTAATTTATTCTAATTAGTCGAAAGCACATCCCTGGATGACAGTGAAATGGGAATCGGAAAAACGTCAATGGTCCGTTACCCAAATTTAATACCTTTCTATTCTCGGATCGAGGGATTAGTATCTCGGTCCCATTTGAATAATTCCATCGTTGATATCAGCTAAAAACTTTTTATACTGTACTTACAGATTCTTACGATATAAGTTACAGATATAAAAGTTATATCAACACAACGGATTTTGGTCCAATTCTTGAGGAAATGTTTTTTCTCTTTCCGTCTACTTTTCGCGTTTATTATGACCGAAAAAAATAAAGTCGTTCGAATATTTTGTGTTAATATCAATCAATAATATCATTAGGGTTGAATATATATTATAAAATTCGTCAGTATTCAGAATTACAATATGTAAATTCAAAGTACATTATCCAATACAATCCATACATTCCAATACATTATTCAGCAGTCTAAATATATTTTTTATATAGATACCTACCTACTCATACCTAAATGAAAAACTCAATAAAAAGTACAAGTTAAACCTCTACAAAACAGTACTTCGTATGCGCTCTATGTAGGCAGTAATTAGTTATTAACACCTACATCAAGTAAAATAAGATATCTTGTGCATTCTACAAACAAAAAACAAACCCACAAATTTCTTTCATATAATGCTATAAAATCCAACTATGATTGTTGATCAAACGGTCATGCGTAAATAACAAAAATTCTGAATGTTCCGTAGGATCCTAATAATTATTTGTAAAATGACATCACAAATCAATATTTATTCATCATGTTTATAATCGTATAAAATCAGATTCTTGTAGGTACATATATATATATATAATGGGTAATTTATAGTCACTATAAGTAAGTAGGTATTTAAGAAATCGCAAAGTCAAGATACTTGTCCTGCCGAAGCATAAAAACCATGCCTATTTTCCTCATCGATTGTAATGTGGGTGTCTTCAATTGGAAAGGGAATAGGCGTTCACTTCTTAAAATCTTTATTTAACTTAGAATATTTGCTGTTCTGTTAGTATGTTTTATTGGGTGGAATCTTGCAAGCTGAATTACAATTACATCCTCTTATCTTACAAAGTTGAACTGAACTTAGTTGAATTGAAACATTTTATACATGTTAAGGATAAATATGACCTGATATTACATTCAAAGTTCAGTCTAGACGAAAGTGCTCGTCATAGTAAACAGCACAATAACAACATTTTTGGCACTATAAACGAGTGTTTTTAGTTTTTATTTTTTTATAAATTAATATTTTTAGTTAGTAAACTGCACTACCCTATATGATATTGCCTACATAATCATTTACTACGACTATTTCTTGAAGTATCATTAATTTTATTCAAGGTTTTACTCGTCTTAAATCAAAACGGAACCTTACGAACTGAATAGAATTCTTATTAACATACGTATTAAACGTTATCATGTCTTAATTAGGCGACATTCTTAGTTTCTTTATTTTTATTATATACATCGATTTGATTCGAAAATTATGCTTCCATTATAGTCGGTTATTTATGGACGTATAATGCTGCAGCTAGTTTAGTTAAACCTCGCAGGAGATCTTTATTTGAGAGTTATATAATAAAGTGCGTCTTTATACATTTTTTTGTACTTAATAAAAGAAATATTTAGTAAGTCAAGTAAAAGATCTAGTAAGAACTACTATCTCTACAAACTTGTTTAATTTCTTGAAAGTTTCTAGATAGGCAGATATGACTATCTACATCAATTGACTAACTTACGGGCGGATACGCTATCAAATCGAAAAACAGCTTTTATATAAACTATTATTAAGCGTTCATAAAAATGTTTAATTATCATCATTTTTGGATCATCAATTAGATAAGTATTTAAAGAAATAAATAGTCTACAACTGTTATTAAGTCCCGGTTTCAAATGTATTTGAAAACAATACGAGAGCTCAAGTTTATTAATCTCACAAGCAACAAAAGGACTAGATTTTTTCACCTGAGCAATCGATTTAATAAAATACATACTGCTAAATATTAAGAACCGCAAAAAACGAAATCCAAGATCCTCCGTGCAAGAACAAGTTTGAAACCACCAACAAATCTGCTAATATCATTATTATGCATCCATAAAATAAGACACAGTTAACTTCCGTATAAAGTATATCGTCTACCAAGCAATTTTACGATTAAAAGTAAATGCCTAATCCAATTACAACCTTACGATAACATTAGGCACATGTCATTACGCACAACGACTGCACAGTGCAAAATCGACTGCAAATTGCGAGAGCTCATTTGGTGCCAACGTTATTTTTGCATAATCGACTCGCACCGCAGTTTCGATGCAAATGTCTGCCACTGGCTGCCTAATGAATTTTGAGAAACAAGGCCCCAGTGGGAGAGTTTATTTAAAGCCATTTCACTGGGATAGCGGTTGGCCGGTGAAATTATTTGCATGCACTGCCTACATAATGGTAAGTAATTAACAAACTCGGGAAAATCTAACAGACAATGTTTGTCAAACTGTGGAATTCTATATTATAATTGTAATAAACTAAACAATTTTAAAGATATCAAACCAGCTTTATGGCTAGTTGAAATTCAACCGTATTCAGTTTATAAAAAGGTAATTTTTACTTAGACATTTTTTAATTTTCTTATTTCTGTAATAAATTTATTCAAACACCTATCTGCGTGCATTATTCATAATATTAGTTTTAAAGGCTAAAACATGTTTTTGTATTGCAAACACTGAAAACTGTGTTGTTCACCGTTGAGGAGTTCCCTCGTATGGAGCCAATACCAAAATTAGTATCAAGTCATACCTATCATAAAATGCACAGTCATTGGAACTAAAATAATGTATCAAAATTTCAACTTGGTTGGATAAAAGGAAGTAGTTCTAATTCAACTTGTAAGATTGGACCCAAACAAACTAACAAACGTTGCGAGTTAAAAGAAAGCTTTCAAAAAAGTTTTTTATTCACATATAAATATGACTGTGAAAAATATAAAGACATATTTGTTGGAGTATGTGATACTCAATATCACATGTTATAAATAACATAAACTTATTTATACTAAATATTCATAAACGCTACAAAGAGGCAACTCGATGCCATCCAACGTCGCTTCTCCTCAAAACTTGACCCTATAATATAAATAGACACAACTGTCAAAGGGTCGAATAGGAATGTCAATATTATAAGAACCTTCCAAGCCGTAAATAAGTATGGTATGTCAAGATACTATGCGCGTAGGAGTAACTTGTAAGAGATGCGGAGAGCTTAAATTATAAGATTTCGTAACGAAATTTACAAAAACGGTAAATATATTGTAGATACCTCTATTGAACTGTTAAAAATCGTTTGATTTATTAGAAAAAGATTTTATACCTATATAGTATATAGTTTGGCTGGAATTGCGAATAGAATCGCTTAAGTCTATAATCGACAGTGAATATTTACTATCAGGTTTGTCTCTTCATTTATTGTATAACTACATACAACATTTTTTTTTAAAATAATGCGCCTTTTTTATTGATATTACGAATAGTCCGAAAATTCTTAACCGACACTTGAAAATGTCTAGGAAATGGATCATTCTAATTTCATCGCAGCAAATGCAACTAGAGTTCGATGTTTTTAATAACTTGTAATAACGTTGGCTTGAATAACGCGATGTCTATAAAGTAACATTTTACCACCTGCAATAAACATCAGATTACGTAACATTTTCTTTTCGTAACAAACGCACAGACGGACAAGATATCAAATAAGCCGAAGGCTCGCAGGCGTCGACAGCCAATGACATACGCTGAGCAAACGCGTGCCGACTTACAACTATTGGTTTGTACATTAAGTATGGCCTAAGCCTTGAGCGAAAGCGTTTTTACTTTAACTCTGGACCTACAGATTTTATAATGTTCTCTTTCGTAGTACATCTTATGAAATTAAATTATTCTATTTAGGCTGTTTCGAAAAATTTTGAGCAATAATTTTGAAACGGCACTTGAAAAATCCTTATGCCATAAACATGTATTTAAAGTAGTAAAAAGATAAGCTTGTAGATGGCGCTCGTTCCAGTTATTAAATACTGATAAAACATAAAGTACCTAGCAGTAAGTTGTTTAATCAAATCAAATAATATCAGATGTCAAGATTATTTTATTTTATTTAACCCAAAAGCCCTAAGCTTGCAAGTTTCATCGAGATCGTTTCGTATAGTAGGTACAATAGTTGGCAAACTATTATCATTACTATAAACGTTAAAAATTCGCCTGAAGTTTGTAGTATCCGCTTGTGATTTAAATCGGAGGACTACACAAATACCTACGTACGTGAAAGTTTTACGTAAGCTCTGAATTTATTTCGGTATCCTAGTTATGAACCTCAAGGTACATATATCTTTGTAATGATAAAAATAAATGAGTTTTTCCAGAATGACAACCCTTCTGCTGAATTTCGCAAGGTGTGATTTATGGGTTTTCACTGTGGAGGCATAAATATTTCTCCTTGAGATTTATTTCAACTAGATACCTACTAGATCCACGTCTAGTATTTTTCTTATATCTAAACATCCAACAAACAGACTACTACCTGAACTACCTGATGGTAAATGTTCACCGTCGTCCAGGATTATCATCTACAGCCATTTGCAGCTTCTGGTTCAGATGGGAAAGTTAGATTTTTTTTTTGCTCATAGAGGTACCAGTCAGATTTTTTGGCCCAGGGCGGGGCAAATCAGATTTTTTTGGGGTAAAGGGAGAACAGACAAGGAGGGGGCAGTTGCTCAATCTGCCCCCCCTTGGCACGCCCATATCGACAGAAAGACGTCACTGATCCTAACAGTAGAAAATGGAAAACAAAGATTCGCGTATTAATATAGCCAGGCCGATCAATAATCCCACCACCGTACATGTATATGATCGGAATTATATCGGGTGGTACGTACAAGGCCCACCTAAGAGAAAATCAGAGAGAAAGTAGCTGGGGAGAAAGATCCACTATAAGCAGAGGAGGTTGATTTAGACTTGTGAATAGATAAAACCTACAAAAACCTAAGTAATACTATAGGTATATATTCTAAATAATAATCGTTCTTTTTTTATAACTAAAGCTATTTTTTTATTATTTTAATAAGAACTGCGAGTAATTTACTTAGGTCTGCAGATTATATATTTCAGCCAGAAGTACAAATAATAACACAGAAGTTCTGTAAGTTTGAAATTTATTCTAACAAGAAAACCTTTACTAGCTATTCACAACATCGATTCAGTCTTACCTAAACCCTATCAACATGACTAAATTGATTTGCTAATAAAAAAAATATGGATTTCCATATAAATATAAAAAATAAAGAATAACTTCCTTTTTCAAATCATCCAATAACCATAACCAAAGTACACACGTATACAGATACAAAAAGGATAATTCCAATCATTATTCTCGTTTCGCTTCCACGATGTAAGCGACAATCGATCGCTATCGATACAATTTTAAAGTAAATGTTTCTTAGAGTTGGATAGTTAGGTAATTTGTAAGCGCAGAAGACATTCTTCGTCAAATGCGTCACGTAGGACAACAGCGACACTGCTCGCCGCGTCGCCGTCGCCAATCTAAATAATTGACAGGGTCCGATGTCCAAGAGACTACGTAACTTCTCGGAGAGGAGAGAACAGGAGATCGGTAGAGACGCATTATGATATTACAAATAAATAGGTACCTCGTGTCTAAGTTTCCTCAATTTTGAGAAGAAACACATGCATTATAGTGACAATGCCTCGAGTAATAATAAATATAAAATCCTACGTTTAGGTAAGTATTACAGGTTATACGTTTGGTTTTGTTCATTGGCGTAAGGAAATACAGTTACAAGTACAAAAAATTACTTAGTGTTTGTGGATTTGCTTTTTCTTTTAATTTTCTCCTATAGAATGTGTCAGTTAACTTTCTGGTGTAACGTTGTTTAGAGTTTAAAACACGTTAATTTATGAATATAAAATTATATTTTATGATAATAGGTATTCATAACGTTAAAATTAAAAAAAAGTACTATAAAATCTATTTTCATTTCAAAATAAGATGGAGATTTTCGTTTCATGATAAGGACTATCTATTTCTATAGACATTAACATTAAAATATGTATAATTATATTTCATTACTAGCACTGTATTCTTTAATTATCTTAAATAATGAAATTAAACTTGAAAATCATTTCACATCTCGATTATTGTTGATTTTGTTTTACCTCATATAAACATACTTGAAATCGACTCCACGTGTTTCTTTCCATCTATATAACAGTAAAGGGTGGAAGTAAGAAGTAAAAAGACGAAAAAAAGTATTATTAGTCTGTTACCGAAATGGAATTGGAGCATTTTGCGGAGAAACTTTCAGAGAAAATTCGCTTGCATCTCACTACGCTTTACTTAGCTCGGCAACCATCATACTTTTACCGCGGTTAGGTACCATTTAAGACAATTTCGGGGAATGGAATAAAATAATATTCGTGCAGCGTGTTTTGCTGTATTTACGCTTCGCTTTTCGTGGAATATTACGTTTCAACCTAAGTGAATTTCTTGTAAACAACCTTTAGGTATTAACTACGTTCTCTCTTTTATGTTACTAAACTTACATTATATTACTAAGGAACCGGTGAGCATTTTTAATGAAACCATTTACACACACATGCGCTCACTCACACACGTAACTGTCAGTCATTATGTATCAATAGCAATTTATTTTTCCATTCACCTCGTCCTGAATTAGGGCGTAGATAATTCGACCCGCCATTTCGGCTATTCCAGAAATTGAAATGTCAGGATCGGCGTTATGAAGATTTTATATTATTATAATATTTTCTTTGAAGACACCGCGAAGACGGATGGCGAAGGGCAAAATAATAATGTCTGGAAAGGATGAAGCTTCATTGTAAAACTATTCTGAGGGAAAAGTTACGATCGCGACAGGTGTGATGTCGAATTAACTTCTTATATAAGGTTGCTTTTTATACAACGGTCTACTTAATGAACGCGAGGGTCTTTGTAATGAAACCACAATATCGTGGCCCGGAGTTCCTTCAACCTGCCTCAATCTCGAGACTGTTATATTTTATTATACATTTACGTATTTGTTAAATTCTTAATTAAAGAAACATCTTGCAGACTCAGTGAATGACAGAATCATTTAATCAGGCCAACCTGCAATCGCAATTAAATCTTATTGAGATTAATTCCCGTGAGAAATAAGTACCTGTAACAAAATTAAAATATTTATTAAATTACCGTTACATTTTAAGGCAAAGCGTCGACGTTTACAGATAATAAATTTCAGGTTTATTTTGAAGATATGTTCGGATTGAAAATACGTTTGATCATATAGAGTGCACCATTTTCATCCAACTCGTTTTCATTCGGACGATGACCTCGAGTTTTAAGCAATTCAATTGTCGCTTGGAATGAAATGAGAAAATTGTGACGTATGAAATGAGAAAGCAAGGAACGTTGATGGAACTTACTGTCGCGTTTGTTATGATCGTCGGGTAGATATTTCATTCAATTTACAAGCGGATACAAGGACCGGACGCTACGTATTGTAAGCGAACCCGTAATGTGGTCATGTCTAAAAGAAACCTAACTTTAAAACAATACTATATTTTAATATAAGTATATTTACAGTTTTATAGGTCTTGATAAGATAGTATCTAATCAAGAATCTTGATAAGTATCTTAATGTTTAGAGATAGAGATATACATTAATGAAGTTTTAACATTTTTGAGACGGTTTCGGTATGCTGGAGGTCTGGTAGATAAATATTTTTATAAGACAAATTTTAGGAGTAAAATAAAATAATTTAGAAGTATCTTATGTAACGCGTCTAGTTGATAGTGACCCTGCCTGCCGTACAATGTGGTTCAATACAGACTGATAATTCAAGGGGGTCGGACAAATGTTTCTTCTATGGTCATTGGTTTTGTGACGTGTGAGATATGTACCTATGGTATGTCCAGACATAATACAGGCAATCCTAGTGCTTGCGGGAATATGAGTGTAGGGGCATTTAGACAGTTTTTTAAGCTAATACTTTCTTATTTGAGATTAACCGTGATATACCGTTAGGAAGAAAGGTTTGAATAAGATTTATATTATAAAAGGTATAAAAAATATAAGTGAATTTTGCATCTCGATCTTAAATCGTAGTAGTAGGACTATAACTATTCAATAATGTTGATATGTGTTGCTGATAAAACCCTAAAGTACAAGGTAAAAATTGTACCTAATGCGTTTACCGAACACAGCAGTCCCATAAGGTTGCGTCTCAACAAAACGCCATAAAAATTAATTGAACCGCGCGAGAATGTCATCGTAACGATAAAATTACAATTCTCGGAGGCGCCAGATGCACGCAGCTTTATAGCGAACGCGCAAATTGAAGCCGTGGATACAGACAATTGTTTCAAAGTTATTGTTTTTCTATTAAAGTTAAATTGTGAGATATTTTGTTATTCCATCTTAATATATACTTTCTTTTGTTGATAAATAAGTGTCATTAACCTTTTGCTCTTGGTTAACTACTTGATCATTTTTGTTGCTAACGCGAAACGTATTTGAATTTAGAATCCTTATATCCACGTTGTAGAGGTCACTAAGGTAAAAAAACGAATTACAACTTCGATTTTCCAATACTAATGCAGACATGTTTATTTTTTACTTCTTCACAGTAATATGACTAAGTTGTCAACTTTTATATGATTGGTAATACGATTCATAAATTAACACAATCTAAATAAGGAAACATATTATAATATCTATCTGCATTTCATAAATAAAATATAATAGTTCTTATTTTTTTTAATAATTAATTTTATTTAATCTTACCGTACTATACCGTAATCAGTACTCATATTTATGTAAATAAGAACACATTAAATGTTTAGTAGCCTAGATCATCTTAAGTTAATGAACGTAATTATTAATGACGTTTTAATGCAATAAATAAGATACTCATTTCATCAAAAAATCGTAGGCGGAGGTAAGTAATACAATCCGTCATTAATTAGTATTCATCCGATATACCACGCACTGTATGTAGGTATAGAATAAACAGTAGGTACCTACGATAAAGTTGCCGTGGAGCAATAGGCGACAAGCGTTACGCCATGCTTTACAGATTATATCATAATCGTTTTTGGACCCATCAAATTTGAACGGACTGTGTGACGTAAGTGATATCCTAAGTTCATTGCTCTTCCGTGAAATACTTATGCTATGCATGCAATGACTCGTTGACATGAGGCCTCTGCTATGCTCATAGGAAAATTTGTGCACACATTAAAATTCAGTTTTATGGTAGTATATCAATTTACAGCAGATGAATTTTAATGGCGCGAAGTATTCATAGTGCGGATGATGGATCGTATTAAACAACAGCGGACGCGGTCAGTAGATGGATGACTGCTAATGCAAATATATCTTGAGCGCTTCCGAGCTTCAAAGTCCACGGAAAACCGTCGAACCCATTATATAATCGTCGATAAGCCATATCGATAGGATTTAGTAGCACATAAACGTTCAACACTAGGAATTACCACTTAATTCTTTAACAATTCGAATTGGAGTTGTTTAGGCTTCCTCAGAAATAAATATCTGTGGATTTTATCTTTTATTAGTTAGTTGAAGTAGACGAGTAGTGAAATTTTCTCCTCCAAGGCATTATTTCCTGCTTTTCATCCACATCAAACGTCGTCATCAATGATGTTATATTCTGGATACTCGTATAATGTGGAGATACTACTGACTAATTTATTTATTCCGATAGCTTATTAGAAGTTCGGTTTCAATTAATTACCGGAATTAATTACCTACAATATGATTATGAATGCGAATGATGGTTATATTTAGAAGTAATATAAATGTATATAAACTAACCATAATAAAAATACACGGATAAATATTGCGAGTAAATATTACCACAGGTAAAGGTCAGATAAAAATATATACCTAATAATTATTCTTATGGACATTGAGAATTAGGTTAAGTTTAACGTACTGAATTTGAATTCAAACACTGAACAGGTAAAACTAATCAATGCCTTGTAAAAATCAATCTTAGGTATAAATAGATTGTACTAACTGAAAATATACCTAGGTGCCTATTTTAATAGATTGTAAAGATTTTTTTAATAAAAAAAAATAATAATATGCAAGACGTATACACTTTTAACATACAATACGTATATTAGTTTTAGTTTAGGTTAATACGTATATAATATAGCAAATTTAATTTAAAATAAATAAAACATAACTTTGTATACAATTATAGCTATACAACTGTAAATTTCAATCAAATTACTTTGAGTGTTAGTCACACATGGACGGTTTCGTGTTTCAAGACGAATATAT
>DWPA01000633.1:0-23048 GCA_018251375.1 Calpodes ethlius
ACCGTAATGTTCTTACGATAATAACGCTTAAAACCGCAATGATTGTACCTAATGTGTGATCATTTTAAGGAAGCTTTTAAAGGCTACCTGATGAAAGAAGACGAAAATGTTGTCAAAATTATTTACCCCGTTACCAAAATATACACAGTCCCATATTTGTGTGCGTGTCAACGATCGTAAGTATACGATGTTACCACACACGTACAAGTTTTTATGCCTCACTTTAGGGTCATTTGGTATTAAGAATCTAACCGTTAGGATGACATAAGTCTATGGTTATATTAATTAAAGGAAATATTGGCTCGTAAGCTATGTTTAGTTAGTATAATATTTTAATAATTAAGTTTACCGTATTTGAATATAATTTATACATCTCTTAATCAACTTCAAATCATTTATGCTTTCAAATATTTTATCAGTACACTTATACAAGTTACGTAAAGACGCTTTATCGAAAAAAACAGGAAAAGCAACTCCTCAACGCATCTAAGCTTTAAACATACAAGAATATTAATAATTTAGAAATAATTACCAATATAATTAATGAACCAACCTTAAATATTCCCTTGAACACCCTATGTCATTTATAACGCAACACGATGTTTT
Source organism: Calpodes ethlius (assembly GCA_018251375.1). Taxonomy (NCBI): domain Eukaryota; kingdom Metazoa; phylum Arthropoda; class Insecta; order Lepidoptera; family Hesperiidae; genus Calpodes; species Calpodes ethlius. Next base: position 607 of record DWPA01000633.1, read on the forward strand.
TAAAGTAGGTGCGAAATAAGACAATTCTCATTAAAACACACGATGAGTTGACCATTAATAACGCGCGTTTATCGACATATCGACAAGGATTTTATCGTGTTTCGTTACTCGATAAGCTGGCCGTCGTAAGGCCGTCGCGGGTCCAATTTGTAGGCGCCCATAAATTACTTTATTAAAATAAATCAACCGGTTTATTGTTCTCTTCGCGCCTTCGCTTTTGTTTCTTCGAGTTTTAGTTTGCACTGACATCACTAGTGTGTCTGAAAGTTCGATTTTTAAATTCAAATCAAATCTCATTTTATAGTGTTGTTTTTTTGGAGACAATCATTCTGTCGCTAACGGATTTTTTTAATCTATTCTACTGAATAACATAGATTTTACTAATCAAATTATATAGACATGAACAACAGCAAATATTTGAATACTACTGTATTAGTAAATTTATTAAAATATGGAAGTTTGTAAAGTATGGAGGTATAAAAAACATCATATTTTATCTTTTGAAATTTTATACTTTCATCTTACCTGTACTTAGATAGTTTCTAAGAAACAAAATTAAAGCACAGCTTATTAATACTGAAACATTTACTAATGGTACCAAATGAACACTTAATATACCAATAGATATTCCTAATATATTAATAAACATACAGTATTCTTGGACTGAGGACTCTAAATTATAATTATTCCTGGTTCTAATCGCCAAATTATTAACACACATATATTTTTACTTCCTTCATAAAAACTATGTTACTAAAATTTTTTTTTGGTTATGACAGTTCAAACCAATAAACATCACATCGCTCAAGAATCTGGCGTATTCCACTCATAAACTATATTTACCTCACGAAGCCCTGGATTCTCTATCCAGCTCGCTCATCCATCGCCACTCACATTGTCGCGATGAAATATCCGAAGGCTATCTTAATTTTTGCGCGAAAACTATTCCGTCAAACATCACATTTGAATTTCGAAGTATTCGATGTTTTTATAATATGCTATAGGACAGTTTTGTGATATTAATAGAATGTTTGTCATTACTCTGTGTAAGCGGGTTATGATTTAAAATTGCTTCGTCAAAACATTGGGTATGAAGATTGAGTAGCAAGGTTTAACACACTTTAAACTATCTGCTTGTTAGAGTATCACGAATGAAGTATATAATAAATTTTATTTTTTTATTTTTTATATTATTACTGGTTTAATTATTATAATGTTATTTGAGTAATTCCATATTGATATGGAACCAGTAATGAAAATTGTAACGCATTTATGACTTTTAACGAACTTAACATCCAAACATCTTAAGAAAATTAGGCCTAGTTGGTAGTAACCTGCGAAGCGAGGGGTCCTGGGTTCGATTCCCAGCCGGGGCATAAATATTTGTTATCGGGTTATGGGTGTTAGTGACGTGTTATTTGTGTTGTCTGTGTCTGTGACTGGAATCCTACTGCGGGGGTTACGAGTGTGTTAGCGTATATTAATTATTTATTAATGCTAATATATTTTACCTACGTAAGCTGATTTACTTATCTAGAAATAGTCCAACAAATCGATATCCATCGGTTACCTAATATTCTAAACTAAACCAACTTTGTTATAGTTAAATTACTAACTTAGCAAGTTAGTGTAGGATGCGCCAGCGCATCGCCCTAGGGCGCAGTCCCAAACGTAATTCAACATCATAGGTCTATGGCGGCCGTACCATAAATACCGTGGTACTAAGGCAGTTACAAAAGATTTATCGAAGTTTTCATCCATTACGATATAAAGACTCTTATAATAAGACGTAGGAGATGAAATGTATCGAATAAACTGTGATTTGTTGTGATTTTAATAATAATTAAGACAATGGTAGTGTAGGACGAAATAATACATATGGTAGTAACATAATTATGTAAGACTGAAGGGCTGCCAAAAAAGCAGACGATTTTTGATTGAGGTGCCATTACATTGCTAGCCTTGAAGGAGAAAATTTGATGCCTTTTTTAAAGCTCCCTTTTAAAAGAAGAATGAAATATAAGCATGTCTCTGTCTACAATCGTGTTGTGTCCACAGGTTATTAATGTGAAGTAATGAATATTTTAGGTTGATGGTTCTTCAAACGCTTTATTTTTATGCTTATAAAAATAGGATGAATCGTTAGAGGTCCTGGACAGAAATCTAACCGCATTGAAGTTTTTGTTTTCAGAAGTTCAAATTTCGAACAACCCCATAAATATAATTAAATAATCCTAATATGAAACTATAGTATGTTCTGAAATATAGGTACATATATTTTTACTTCGAGGATTGTTCTTCCTTGTGACAATATGAATACTACCAATGACAATATTGTCAACGACAACCGATCCAAAAATTTATTAAAATTTTACCAATATGAAAACGACTTTTACAATTTCATTTCACCCTTTCTATAGTTAGGTAAAATATAAAGTACGCTAGTATTATTAGGTAAAGTATCACGATAAGCCGTAGTGTTTCACGCGATCTAGATAGCTCGTTATGCAGATTGCTGTAATTGTTGAAACTGTATTCAACAGTGTCTTTACTATGAGTGGTTCTATTAATTGCTGAGATTTAATCATTTAATAAATCTCTCTTGCAACTGGACTCGATTAATTGCCCGTTAGGTATGAGTCGCACTGTTCACGTACAGCGTTAAACGATTTATCCGCTTGTGATATTTTATTGGACAAATTATGATTTTTTTTAATGTTAATCTTGATCTTTGTCTAAATAAAACATTTGATTATTGTGGAAAAATGTCCAAATTCTTCGAAAAACAAGCAAAGTAAAAAGTCGTAAGTTAAAATAGTACCTAATAGGCAATTTAAAAAAGTAGAAAGGTGTCTTGTGTGGATTAAATGTATTGCACACTAATTAATATTAAATATACTAAATATTATCGAAAGCTTGTTATAATACATCAGTTAAAACTGCATACTAATCGGCTAAGCGTCGTTTCTAAAACTATTTACAATCGAACAAAGAAACAAGATAAAAAATCTAATAATCTACTACGGGACCTATTACGTAATTGGATACTAACATTTTTTCTGAATTATCTTCCATTTGTTATATGTTTTAGTTACTGCATTATTATGTTAAGATATTATACTATACTGATGGGTTATATATATGGTCCAAAATGCAAAATTACAATTCTACAAAAGAGGCCACCAAAGTTTAAATTTACAACGATTTGAGATAGATAAATCCGAATTTAACGAAGAAAAATCGTGTTTTGCCGAAGTATTTTTTTTAATAACTCACATTATTATGTCGATAAAATGCGTTTACCATAAAAAAATGACCAAATTGTTAGTTTGGCCCATATACATGGGACCCAAAAGCAACATAGTCAATCGCAAGTCCACAACTCGCGCTCCAATATCTTTACATCGTGACGACAATAACACTTCGACCACAACGGTTCCAATCAGAGAATGAATTACTATTGAAGGCAACATAAATATGTATTTACCGGGTCCTTTTGATACGTTATTTAGGAGCACCGAGTCCGAACCGAGGCGCGAAACCCGACAGCGTTAATAAACGGTTATTAATAAGTTATGTTTTTAATTATGACCCGATCTCTCTCTTATTTATTCGTATAATTTTATAGGGCCCCGCGGCGAGACCGGCGTGCCCGACACAACAATAAAATATATGTGTCCAATGAATAAATTCGATCGGTAACGAGAATTATTACGTGTGGCATTCCAGTCCAGTTAGCTCGGATCGGCGGGATGTCTAATAAGACAACTTATAAGACAACTTATAAGACCACTGTACGAGGATTCTTTATGTACCTCATTATTTATGAAGTGCTCTTTCAGTGGTCGAAATTCAGTCATAATCACTATGGATGCTGAGGGTAGTAAAGTTTGCAATATTTTCACGTTTATTTGCTATTCGTTCATTTATTAATGATAATTGGTAAGGGTTTAAGAAATTGGGCAACGACCACTCGACCAACAACTGACTGCGCTTGATCCTTAAGTCAGACAGTCACGATTTAAAAAATGGACTTAATGTAAATCTGAAGTTATGTAAATTTAAATGAAATAACAATTTATCATTTGATATTTTAATTTCACGACAGATAAAAAGATAATGCATAGTTTTGACAAGACAAAGTCTAAACACGTTTATAAACGCTTAAAAATTCAATTTAAATGCTTAAAACACGTGTTTTTGCTGCTAAAAATTCATAACTTTGCTGCTCACTGTTAAGGTGTTCCTTACTATAGAGCCAACCCTAAGTCTAGTATTAGAGATCAAAGATGTATTGTCTTCGAAACTAAAGTAGGTAGGGAGTAGAAAAAAATGAATATTCATTTTTAACAGCCCAATATTTTCAAAAGATCCACGAATTAAATTCAACCATTATCATCCATCCACCTGCGAGCTTCTGAATCAAACTAAAAACAGACTTACAAAATTTTTACGGAAACAAATTCACAAACGGCATTTAAATGTTTAAAACGATGAAAGTTACAAATTACGTTACGCATTCCGGCACGTCAAAACTCGCGGCTCAAAGTTGCAAAATAAATGTAATTTTTATACAGTATTCTTGATTGATGCAAAGGTCTTATTTCGTCTGGAGCACTCGCCAAAATACCGCGGTGAGCACGACCCGCAAATAGGTCAATGCAACATTGTGTGACCTCTATCCGAATAACAAATGCACCGCAACAGTTAATAATCAAGTTTTATACCGTCGTAAAACCACGGCGGGATTAAACCCACTCGAAATCATATTTTTATGGGATTTAGATCTGAGGTTATTATTTGAAATTTTTATAGTGGTGAGCTGTTTAGCGGTGTGTTTCCAATTTGTGGGGCCGCTGATTTACGAGCGGACCGAGGAACTAGACGCGCCACAGACTCCGTGCGAGGGAGTCAGTCTACAGTCCAACACAATGAACTACTGTGTCAACGCGTGTTGATGGCAATAAAACGGTACGTGTTACCGATTCTTTATGGTCCGACTTAACAGAACTATTGTTTGACGTTAATTAAAATTTTGAACTCAAATCACTGTGATAACAACCCGTGACTATATGTTGACTTTTCACGTTAATACTGTAAAGGATTATTTATAAATATAGATCAGAATATGATGGACTTAATTAGCACAGACGGATTTCCAATCATATTATATTACTAACTCGCAATCTAGAAATGAGCTTGATAGAAACTATCCTTTTGGACACATTTTATTTCAATTAAAATCATCTAGGTCGGGTGCCATTCGTCTACTGACGATTTTCCGTTAGTTCAGTTATTATAAAGATTTAGAAATTGATTTTATAATATTTCCCCAACATCTTTACTCTGCGTCTATCGTAAAATAAGATTGCCTAAACAATTTTGCTATAGAAGACGTTTATCATCAAATTTCTCTTGTTATATTAAACAAGGAACTTCCTCGTGATTTTATATTTTGGCATAGAGTAGAAGCAATCCGAACACAGCTCAATCCGACCGTCAGCGTCGGCCGGCATGCGGCATTGCGCTCGGCTGCCCGCACCGCGTATAAAATCTTTGATACGCAGCACCGATGGAATCGAAATTCGATATTCGACGCCCAAGTTTATTTATCGCGAAATGCGACGATATTTTAGTCCGTCCGTCATTTAGACAGTTCACAGAACCAGCAAGATTAATTGTATTTCGGTTGAGTCATCAAAATAATTAGAATGACGCTATTTTCGTTTGTGATGCTAATTTGACAGACGTCGCGGGAGATTTCATGTCTTCTTGTTCGGCGGCTGGATTCTTTGATTACTTCTTTGTTACTTTATTTTAATCTTTTATATTAGGCACGGCACGGGTGCCAGCACTGCCAGCGCAGATGTGGGGCACGTGATTTTGATCGAGAGTCCGTTTGTCGACGATGTCGTGCCAGTGTTAATTTCGATTATTTGCGTTCGCTATCGGTTTTATATAACAAAGAAACGCGATTTCAAACCTAATGTATTACTCTTGAAGGAATCTTCGACAACAAATATTCATTAAGAATTGGACCACGTCCAATAATATGACATCGCCGGTATTGTGGTTCGCGCTGATGAAACCAGAATCGGGGATAATAATTTCGCGAATAATAATTTATTGTAGGAAATATTTGATAGCGGGCCGTTCTCAGAAATAACTTTTAATATACGCCGAGTAATTTGCGACCGTAATAAAATGTGTTTGATTAATATCATTCTAGCGAAACGAATGTGCCTTAGCAGTTCGTTATGATCAAAGAGATGACGTAAATCAAGTTGAAACAATGCCGCGTAACAAAGCTCATTGATGAGAAGCCATGAATTAATTATAAATGTTATATCCAACACATGTTCTCGACCGCCCTTTAAATTCGCGAGACGTGATGAATATAAATTTGCCCGAACTTCAAACTTCAAGGAGCGAAGGACTGTTGATTCTGTGTTTATAGTCGTATCAGTCAAAATCCAAACTGTAAGCAATTCATTCTGATCTTCACAGAGACTGGACAAAGTTACGCCCATCCGTTGCCACGAGACCGTCAAATGATCAAATGGTAATAAGACATTAGCGAGATTAATATTAATGAATAGATAGAAAGCACATTTAGAACCGTCGGTCGTAACTATACGTCATAACTTACGAAAAATAAACTTATAAGTTTTGTTGATGTTTCAGTAATTCTCAAATCATTTTAAGCGTGGTCAGGTAAAATTAATATGTCACTGTCATCACACTGAGACGTAGTTCCGTTAGAAATGTTAATTAACAGCCCACCGCAAAGGATGACCTAATTTAAGTAGTAAAATCCAAAGAATGAATTTAAAGAAAATACGACGAAAAAATTTTGACTTATAATTATTTTTTGAGATCCAATTAATGACTAAATTAAAGATAAAGATACAAAATAAACAATTCGAAAGCAATTACATTCGGAAAGTGTGAGGTGTTCAACAGTAAGATTTGGAGAGTGTGTGAATGGTATAGAGGACAAAGCGAATGTAAACGCAGATCAGAGAGAGTGCGTGACATGTTGTGACAGTACACAGAGAATGATTAATGAGAGGAACGCTATCGAGGCTTTATTTATAGCCGCAGGAGGGATCCACGTTGACATCAAAATAGGCCAGTAGGTAACGAGCAGATGGATTAGGGACTATCAACTGGATGAGCTATCAACGTCAGTAAGATAGCATTGAACGACCGCTGTGGTCTACTGTAATTAAATTACGACGTTGCTTTCTTGAGTTGGTATTTTTGTATAGAATATACTAATAATTCATGCATTATTATTTATATAAGAAGAATTTGGTTTGTATATTTGGTTTGATTTTGTTATAAGCAATAAAATTAAATTTTAAAGAGTACTTTAATAACGGATATGAAGATAAGTTAATAAGTAATGAAAATCATTTATTGCATGAGCTTAATCCATATCAAAGTCAAATTTCATGTTACTTAATAACAGAAAAACATTTCAAATAAAAAAACAACAACCTTTGTGGAATTGAATATGATATGTTTTGATATTTTTATGACATACCGCGCTCAACAGATAGAGAAATGAAAATAATATTTGTATAACTTTTTCATCAGATAGAATATTACAATAGGTTTGATAAAATATTAATACTAACGTACTTCACATTTATCTTTCTAAACCCAAAAAAAAAACTAAAAAAATAATGCCAAAGTGATCCAAGTCCAAGAATTAAAAATAAACCCAAAATGATCCATCTAATAATAATACCGGAGACAAGACTCATGATGTGGGAGTCCCCAAATTGTTCTCGTTATGTAGGTAGTACGTACGCAAACAGATAGTTGAGACAGCCAGACACTTCTGTGAGCACAAATATTTGTGTTGGCCGGATCGAATCAAGATACTCTAGACCATTACCAGCATCCAATTTCTAATTAGAAATGAACTCATTCATTAATTCAGTAGCTCAAGTTGACGTTCAGGAAATGTTTTGTTCTTGTTAATTTTTTAATTAAACTCATTGATATCCAGCTTTGAATACATGTTTTTTTTATGTTCTAGTGAAATTTTAATGGATGACAATACTAATGTATATACTTGAATATTCGATGACAATAAACTTTCTAAATTACAATGTTTCTACTAAATATGTTTGACTTTTATTTGGTGTTAGTTCATCTTGTATTAGCTGTAAGTTGAATTCGTTTTTGTTTTTGTTTTCTCAATAAAGTAATATGACTAATTATTTAGCGGTCAAATGACTTGATGTACCGGCTAGGGGTTTGAAATCTAGTTCTTCTTTCCTTTCTTTAATTCTGTCTTTCTTTCTTTCCTTCTTCTCTTTTTCTTAGACGATCACACATCGGCTTTTGATGTTGTTGATGTCCATTTTCGACCAGCCATTTACTATCAAGTGGATCGTCAGTATGACGATTTGAATGATCTTATACGCAAAGTAGCTTATTAGTTTCCCTAGTGATAGACATTTATAAAGGAATACTATAAATCAGTAGTAGGGCATATTATGAAATTGAAACGAAATCAATATCAGCCTGTATTATGCTAACCCGAATAGCGTATAAAATAAATCAAATGTAAGAAGAAAATGTACGACCGTATCGCGTTTCACCAGCACGATGAAACATGTCGGCTAACCTTCACCGGTATTATTCTATTTCTCTGGAATTAGAAGATTACAACATTACACTATTTTGATTCCCGGTTTTTGTTCAGTTACTATATTTGCGTCCAGTTTAAATAATAAACTCGGTCGTATTAAAAACAATAGGTTGAGCGGTAAGCGCTAACTATTTTCGACGATGTGCAATACTGGATAACACGGTCACAAGTTTCGAAATTAGACGTGGAGTAATCATCATTTTTGTACTTGTGATGTCTCTACACTTTACATTGGGAAATTGAAAATTCTTCGAAAAGAAAGTGTTATGCAACAATGAGACACATACAATGACATGAAACATACGGAGAGAAATTGGATGGAGCATTTGAAAATCACAAGCTGTGAATATTGGATTTTTGCTTTTTTTCTGTATAAATAGCAAATTAGCTAAAAGTGCTACTGTTTTCTGTCCTATATGAATACTTGTGTCAAACTTCGAATAAGACTGTAAAAGACACTGTAAGTTAAGTCATATTAGTATACGTGTCAATAAGAATCATAACTCTCTTAGTTACGAAACTAAAATCAAAATGATAAAATTTAAATACATTTTCATAAACAAAAAAAACTAACCATGGCGGAATAAGTATGATTTCTCTTTTCTGTTTTCTTTTTCTTTCCTTCCTTCTTTCTTAATATTAAGAGTCAAATTTCAAATGTAAAAAAAACTGTCATAAAAGTAATGTACCCACCGCAAGTGCTTCAAATGTCAATTGCATCGCGATGGAAATCAGCAGCAATATTATCATACTTAATTGATGGCTAAATGACACTACACGGCCAAAGTGACACTTGTCTGTCATCCGTGGAACAATGAATGGAGGCGAGCCATCATGATCAGATACTAACGACATCATTACAAGCACACAACTTGAGAATAAGATCGTGATGCAAACGTTATCAAAGCGATGCCGAGAGCCCGACAGACAATTAGACAATTATTTTAGATTAAGTACCCACAATTATTGCGCCGCACTGCAGTACCAACTAAACAATGGGGCAACTGCAGTCGCGTAATTAATTAATTGCGCTAGTGTGAGTAAAGTGAAAAGTTGACAGCAGTTTTGTAATGATTTTTTTAATGTGTCGGCAATCTTTGTGTTTGGATATACATGACAATCAAAATACGTTGTCTTTTCAGCGATTCGTGATAAACACATTTTTTATAATTGCTTCTTCCATTTTAAAATAAAGTAAAGAGTATTTTTTAAAGAATAAAAAGGTGTTTTCGTTTTAAGAGATGTTAAAGACCTCATAACAGAATTAAAAAAAGCTATTAACAACAATAATAATGATATTATTCAAATTAATAAGAGACAAGATTTATAATCTGTGGTAAGTTTGAAAGTCGTTGATCTGTCTAAATGTAATGTTAACGTGTGATCATTAGGAGAAAGTAAGGTCAGAGCTGCAAGAACCGGACAGTTGATATTGTTTGCCCAGCGGACTTAGGGTAAAGTACCGTGACGGCCTGTTCAGACGGCAATATTTAATCGGTTCACTCGTCCAATGACAATCAGTAAATAATATACTGGTATCTACAGCCTACAGGAAAGTATTTAATTAAAAATTAATGTCTTCTTAAAATCTCTATTGATTTATCTCCATCGATGTTGTTATAATCTAATAGATTTATTCGATCTGAATTAAATGAATCAATTATTTAAATCATCGTAATTATTTTATTAAATCGATTTCTAATAAAACAATCTTTTTGCGTCGAATTTCTTCACAGATGATTAATTCGATTAAGTCTGTTTATCGAATTCAATACAAATAAGCTTATTATTCACTTCCTTAAAGTAACATTAATTGATTTTGAATTGAATTGAATAGTTTACTTCAAATAAGTTATGTAATAAGTCTCTAATACCGACAACATACAGAATACCTAAGTGAAGTATATAAAAAGAGACGGTCTGCACGGCAAGTAGTAGAAACATTTAGCGGGGGGCGGCAAGGGTGCAATTACTTCGAAATAAGCAATAAATTACACACAACAGTGTGCGGGAGGCGCGTGACGCCGCGCGCCGCTTCCGCGAAACGCCATCTAGCGGTGAAGCAAATTGCACGGCGATCACGATCGATATCGACGTCGAACATCGCCGTAATGCGAAAACATACGAAGAAACGACGAAAATTAGCCCCCGCTTCGGCTCCGCGGCGCTAGCAAATTGATGCCGGCGAGCTAACATTTCCCCGTCAAATTGGCCCGATTTTTTGCATTATCACGCTCAAATACGAAAAGGGTGAGGAAGTTCGGAAAGTAAAATAAACTGCCGTATTTATTTCTATTGAATTTAGACCAGAAGCTGCGTATAACGGAAATAATGATTTGGAAATGGCGATAGTATATATTAATTGTAAACAGTCGAATCGCATATAAATTACAAATCTTAAAAGAAATAAGATCAAATTTAACATTGAAAATTAAGTTAATGTAAAGACAACAAAGTGACTTGATACCGTTGACAATTGATATTACATAAATTATAAATTGGTTCAAATCATACATAATTACATAATAACAAATTTAATAAATGACGAAAAAGGACCATGAATGTTAAAAAGGATCAAATTATAAATAATTGCAATAACTCCAATACGCCCTAAGGTCGTAGAATTCGACCACAATGTTGCGAATCACTTGTTCGACTCTATTTGCTTTTCTTTAGCTCGTTTGTCGGCGGAAACGAGTGTTGACATTTCCAGAATTGTCCTTTGTTGGTCCGTGTTCTTTCTTAACAACGTAACTATTACTAACCCACTTCTCGGAGTTCCTTCGATATTTTCAATGACATTAACACGCACATGGACTATTCCTTTAAATATGACATAGATGTGCAATTAAAGGTTTACTTCGTGTGAAATGATAGGTGTTGGTGCAGGCAAGTACTCATTGTCATTACCATCGACGACATTATCTAGAGCTTCTAAAATATGATCATTAATTTAATAAACATATGCTGTTTTATATTTAACACTTGCTTCATTTATAACATTCCTTTTTTATATTATATCATCTGTCGATAAGAGACAGTTTTTAAGACCGAATTAGATTCAAGTAAAACCAAGTATCATAATCATGTTTAGCAAAGCATTGTAAAGCCACAGGATATGAAATTAAATGTAATAAGTATATATTTCGTGTACGGAATACCAACGTTAAAGTAAATAAATTGCACTATCGATCCAAAGCAAATAGTTGGATGAAACATGCCAAACCGATAAATGAAATAACTGTATAGTGAGTCATAACAATATAATTTTTTCACAGTCTATCGGCCCAGTACTGTCTCCAATTCAGGTAGAAATACAATAATAAAACATTTACCCGACGTGAAAAAAAAGACATTTCAAAGCAATTAACTTGGAGTAAGCCTCCTTGGCGTCAGAAAGATTACAAAGGACTTATCACTTTTTTCAACCACGTCTATAAAAGGTTGATCTCGACTCTATTATTAGGTACGTAAGATTGCCTTTTGATGTTGATTTTGCATTGAATGCTGGTGGTGGTCACGTATTTGTTTCTGTTAGATAACAAATTGGTCGTTTTCACCGGACCTCCGCGATAAAGTTGTTCTTGATATCGTTTAACATGTGTTTTTTTTTTTTTGATATTTAAGAGATTTTCTTGCGCTCGAGTTTGGATGAAACGAAAGGTTCATTCAGCTATGCGTACATTAGTATGACTATCAAATTATAATGGTTTTTTAAATGCATAATTTGAAAATATCTACAATATTCTAAATTTTATCAAATTAGACTTAATTGATCATTTGATGGTGATTTCTATTGTTTTGATGTTGTGTGCTTGAACGTCGTTCATCCGTAAGAGACAAATCTAAGATAAATCTCGCGGACACCCTGCTGAACAACGAAGGAAGCTTTAGGATAAAATGTATCCTGTTAATGGTTACTGGACAAACTTTCCTCCGTACCACACAGTTTGATACCAGCACTTATAAACGACGGTAGCCGGCAGAGCTGGTAGCATTGCTGATTTATTTTCCAGCTAATCAATGAAGAAATATTTAATATTAAGCCAATTTCTACGAAAACCAACCTATTCTTTGATGTACCTTAAAACGATGTACACTTAAAGTTTCTTACAATCCTTTTAAAATGTCGCGAGTTCTGTCAACGTTACTTCTTAATAAAGCCCTAATAAAATTCTCTTTACACGTTTTACTTTAAAATTAGCTTTGCTATCGCTAAACAAATTTACGAAAGCCGTTTGATATTCAAATATAGATTCTAAGTCCTCGGGATAGAGTCTACCCCATGACACAAAGCCATGGCAGATGTTTCGCGCGACAAAGTAAAACGAACGTGCTTGACACGTAAACACTGCTTGACGTGTGGGGCCGAAAGCAACAATAGCTAACAAGTAATTTCTGATTCAGCTCTATAATATGCCATAATTACTTTCCAAGAGAAAAGCCCTTTATTTTTGCTAATTCGGTAACTGTGGTGGTTCGTGAAACAACCCATTCTTAGCGTTTTAACAAAAACGGCGTGCACATTGTAGCTAAGAATCGATAATTATTAGTCCGAACTCGATTCTTTATGCTCGTAGTTTTGAAAGTCGAAACACAGTATAAAACAACGATTCTGTATAATCAACAGCAGAACTATAGGCGGGTGAATAGTGCGGGGCGCGCGGGGCGACTTGCGTTCCCGAAATTACAATAGCGTTTGGGGAAGAGCGTTGAGGGTTATCACATTAATAACATATACAACCAATACTACAATTATAAAGATACTTTTTAATCATATTAGAATTGTATACTATGAAAACTATGTATGGAAACGGTGTTGGTTTTTTTATCAAATATTAAATCTATGTAGCTTTATTTTGTACATTTAAACTTATCATCTTACAAGTTTTAAGGCTTACGCATTTGACAGATATTATTTTACTACACCGGCTTATGCCCTATACTTATAATTCTGCAAAATATAACCTAAATTCGGTACGATCTATATTAAAATAAACAATATAAATGAAAGAGCAAACGTAAGTTACACTGTGGCCTATTGGTCTATTGCTCGCAAAGGCCAACGTAAAAAGAAATGTCACTCGTCTTATATTCAAATAAGAACAGATATTTCATTGTAGCTCGTATCGAATTTACGACGAATATGATTTATGGGCGTGTTTGATGCGGCTGGACACTCGGGCAACAATAGCCCCAAACAGAATGGTAAGAGTTGTTCTGGTCGGGCCATGTTTTACCATTATAATGGTGGACGGCGGCCTCTCAATATGTTTTTTATATAGTTGTTCTCGGAAACAAATGTACGTTTTATTACTTAGCCATTGAAATTACATATTACTTATCCGTTCTACTACTAAATGTAAGGCGAATGCTACTATTAATTTTATGGTAGTTTTTTTTTGTTTTCGGCGTTAAGATTCATGGATATTTACGGCCAGTGGCATTAACGAACTGTAAATATTAATATTAGTTTAAAACGAAATGGTTGACTTTATTTTTATATTTAAATTTGTACTTACTTTAGATCAACAAAGGTTATGATTGTGTTGAAAACTAAGAATGTTTGAGAAAGTCACAACATTTCAATATTTTTAGAAGTTTTACGTTATAGAAACTGTCACCATTGCTAACTAGGAGATACTCGTTGAGAGATATTGACATTGAGATTGGCCCCAACTGCGCCAGAGCAGGATGCAGTACTCTGTGCGCTTCAAACTATTACGATCCGAAATCCGTAGCTATTAACCGTAGCTATTACTCGTCATCATCACAACCCATAACTATCCTACATCCGGGTTTTCTCCCATAATGTGAGGAAAACACCACATAGTACACCATGCTGGATAACTACCTATTAGAAGACTTAAACAGCTTAGAGAACTCTCAGATGAGGAGGTTTATCCAAGAAGTTTTCTATCACCGAAACAATTGACAATCAACTTGTAATACACACATTAGTTATTGAAATTTTCGCCTGCAAATTTGTGTGCAAGATTCGAACTCAGTACCTCAGTATACCAACGTTCAAACCGCTAAGCTATCACTGTCCAATCGTATCCGTATAGCTATAGCGTTCCAGTAATGGAAAACCTTTATACCCGTACTGCAACAGTTTTCATAACAACAAAAGCAACATAACCTCAGATGTTAAGTAGAGTTTAACCATCGTGCACGTCGACTTTTATTAATGAACATTAAACATATGCAAAAAAGCTCCGCCGAGTATAAAACACAAATAAATCGCAAAACCAGTCAGCGCTGAGCTTTATGACGTGTCACACTGCGAGCGGTTAGCGAAGAATTTTCCTAAAAACACTACAGATTTTTTTTGGTACAAAAAAGCTCCTTTTAGAAGCTTTTATTTAACTTATAAAACTTGACAAATTTTGCAACTTATACGGTTTTAATCATGTAATTAAGTTAAACGGCGTTGACCTATATACTGCGTAACTAAACCCATTTTAAATAATAAAGAAAACAAAAAAGCATTTTAAATAAGAACTTCTGCCGCTAAAATATCACATATCACTCTATTTTAATCGAAGATACATTTTTATTATAAACATAATACTATTTAGAGACTTGTCCCAAGACAAGAGAACTCCTTTTTATGCATTAATACTTTAAAAGTATATTTATATATTTTTAACTGTATCTTATTTATTATATTATGACTGAAATGTCCAACCCCACTTTATATTTAAACCAACACGTATACAAGCAACGACAGCTTCTACAAATAATATATAATACGTATTCGTATAATTATGCACTTACAAGTATTTAAATACATTAAAACATTTCCAAACTGAAGTGCTTATGAAGTGAAGTTTTGTTTGAATGTAAAAATTACAATTTATAGTAATTGGACTTAATTTAGAACCATTAGACGTTAAACACATGAATCCATTGTGTGACAATACAGTGCTTAACTACAGTGATTTTAGTTATGTAAAATATATATTTCATTTATTCATTCGTTAACGCAAATGAAAGACAATCGCATTTTGGACTTCTTGTTATTACCGATTTACGAGTGGATAACGAAATGAAGAAACAATGTTTTTGATTATTGTATCAATTAAAATAACTGTTGCATTTTTCCTCTGAGTTTAAAATTAGGAAAGAAAAAAAAGGAGGTTGGAAAAAAGAAATATTAATAGTCAGTCAAAGCGGTGATGAAATTTTCCTCGTTTCAAGAAATATCATCCACAAATACTTAAACAGCAAAAAATATACAAAATTATGTCCGAGACTTAAATCGAAGCCTTTTTGATATTAAATCAATGTTAGAAAACTCATTTGTTATGTATATTATTTGTTTATACAATTATTATTACAAGAGCTGTAAATAAAATTTCCTAAAATCGAATGAATAATCGAATAATTGAATCAGAAAAGGAGCAGTATTCACGCAACTCGCTTTAAATTTTGTATCAAACAAGTGGTTTTTGTGCGCAGAATATTATACAATGAACATTAGCATCATAATGCTTTATTATAGCATTATGAGAAAGCCCATTTATTAGGGATCCGTTGTTTAATTACTGTAATAAGAAAAAAACTCGCACTTATTAGAGCTACTCACACTACGTTTTTACCTTAAGTGCTTTTACTTCTTAACAAAATAAATATTGACTAAATTATAATTTATTAACACCTTTTCAAATAACTGAGACAGACCAGAAAAAAAACAGTATTTAACGGTCACGTTAAAGAGATTACGCAGGTAATGATTCTACGAGTACCGTACTAAATGCCACAGACTATCCCAGACGTCCCACGGGTAGACTAAAGTCTAAAGACCTCTGTCAGAAGGACTTGTACTTATTACCATTTATATCAGACAGCAGTTTGTACCGTGAGCGAGTTAGACGTTGAATAACATAAAGGATACATTAAATACATAAATAAACACTCTTGCACGTTTGCTTGACTTCATCCAGCTCATGATAAACTTAATAGTTCTTAAGATAATTCTCAATCTGTCTAATACCTTGTAACATTCCGTAATTAATTAGTAAACTATGCAGTTTGACAAGAAGCTAGCAATGTATCACACGGGACCAACAAGAAAATATATAGCGTCGGATCAAAGAGAATCGGGTGCACGGCAATAAAACGATTTTATTGGGAGTGAAAACAAAAGAAAAACATTTAAGCCGCGATAAAAATTATTAATAGAGCTATAAACGTAGGCGAGACAATTTTATTTCATTGCATTGAGAGTAGATGAAATCCGGCCCGTATGATATATTTGTATTAGTAGCGAGATCGAGAATGCTATCGCAACGTGAGGCACACGGAGTGATTTTTCTTTTACAATAAAACTGACACAAAACTGTCTGTCTACTTATCTATTTTGTCTTATGTGCGGACTTTTCAAGTGATATAGCGGTAATGTAATACTTGTCGTTACTGTTGGCACATCGTGATTAGTATATACGATTTTAAAGTTTAAAATAAGATTTAAATCGAAATTAATCTCAATGGAATGTATTCAAATATTTATTATTCTCAAATAGTTAGTAAATCGTGTAATTCTAATAAGTTTTTGATTTGAAAAGACGAAAGACTGTGACAAGCAAATTACAGATATGCAAGTGTGGCACAAAATGGCGACAATTGAAATGGCGCGAAAAATCGCTGATTCTGAAATTGTTTATGGTTGCTTATTAATTTAATAATTTGTTGATGTTCGTTGTTGTTTTTTCTTTCTTTCTTTTATTTTTGTTACTTTACGAATAACGGTAGCAAAACCAACCTATAAATATATGAGTAGGTTATAATGAAACACCAATTTTCGTTTCGTAGACGTCAAACAAAGCGACGAAACGTAATATTAAGTAAATATGTAGTGAGTGATCAGACACGTCATAATCTTATGAGTTTATTGAATAATTTCTAATATTTTTAGTAAGTCGAGTGTAACCACGGGCAGAAGTAAGTATGAATACAAAGGTTTATCACTTTTACGACGACATTCAATTTATATTGTTACTATAAAAACGATGATTCAACGCCGGCCGTAAAACTGTGCATACGTTGATCGATTTGTAATCCTTCAAAATTAATAGTGTTCCGATAAAATTTATCGTTTTTATTTAAACAGACGATTAGGTCATCTTTTGAATAAAAGATCGTTCTCGAGTCACTGTTTTCAATATACTTCAAGTGTACTATCTGTTACGTTGCAAACAAGCAAGATCATTAGCGAAAATGTATATATCACTATAAACTTGTGTCGTTATTGCATCAAAACAATATCACAATAAAATATTTTAATTTAATTCAATATGTATGTACGTAAAATAGAAAAAATATCATATATCCATAGATATAATCATCTTAATACATATTAATCCCCTTTTTGAAACTGTAAATAACATATGAATAATTTTTACTTCATACATTCATAGTCTATCTTTAAATTCCGTGTAAATGACGCGAAAACTATCTGGGACCAGTTTGACAATACATCCGTGTGCGTCGTACAATCCAGATGGATCTAAATCCGTATAATCTGATATAAATATTCACATCTCCAGATCTACGTTGATTAATTCCACTTTTATTTGTATAAGAATCAACAGCTGCGAGGTACGTTTGATCCCGCCACGCCGCAAGCGAGCCGACAAAATGTCTCCGGTATTTTTCAAAACAGAACAAACACGACGAAAATAATCGATCATAATCTTTGAGGAATTCTTTGGAATGAGTTAAACGCTACTATTATCGTAGGGACTCCCCACACTGGACAGTGCTGTAGAAATTCAATTATGTATCTTAAGTTCAATACAATTCAATATTTTATAAGAGAAATAAATGATTTATAATGAATACAACATAAATGATAATATTACTCTGAGAATTAATATAAACAAAGACTAAAGTTGTATAACGAAATATGTATTTTTCTATCCTAACAAATCTTGGTTTCTTTTAATTTCATTTAACACCTTCATAATGAATAACAAAATACTTAAGATTACTGTTATTTTTTTCTCTCCGACTATAAAGTCAACTGCACGGCGTAGAAAGTAATAAAATTTATTTGTTTATAGTTTTAATTTCATTGTTCCTATTTAATATAATTATACAATAAATTCCTTCGTTTGCACAATTGTTCAATACTATTGAAAGGGACTTAAACCATTTAATTACACTGCATTATACTTTGCTTAAGCTAAAACACTTGTGAAAGAAACAGTAGATTTCACACAGTAATGAATGAAGTAGAAAAAGCTTCTTGAGTCATGGTTCATACATCAGAATCAAAACGTTTCAGACCATATTCAACAATACGCTCCAGTAAAGTGAGGTGACTCTCTTCTTTTTTACCGACCAAGAATAGAACGACACCTTTTTACAATTAATTGAACAGACCATAATCGAGTGCAAATGCGGTGGACAACAAAATAAACAGTTTAACAGGCGCCGTGACTCGATTACGGCGCATGACTGAGTCATGTGTGCACAAGACGTTAGATCGCAAATATCTGCGTCAAACGTACAAACTATGGAAATCCATTGATATTGATACGAAAAAATTTGCCGGAAAATAATCCTTAACTAGTAATTGTTAATAGGTTTGTACAAGGTATTATCTGGTATTACAAATATTTAGCTTCCGGCCGACACGTTTGGAGTGATTGCGCAATAATGGTTGTAAAGATATATAATCTAGTTCGTTAAAAGACTATACAAGTGCCTATTTAAGACGTGTTTTATTGGATAGTAGTTAACTTGTATTGTACGTACTTTAAACATAAAAAAACGTAAATCACACATCCTTCATTTAAAAAATCTTATGAATAACTTGCATAAGATACGGAGCAACTTACCACACAATAGCAAGAATTCCGATTAAGTCAGTTTACCACTAAATGATTCGGTGACTTTTCTCCCCGACTCATTCATTCATTGTACGCAGACGTCGATAGACTACACTTGCTTCTGTTGTTGTGGCGAAAGTCAAGAGACATTAGCGAATATTTAAGTAATTATTTTTATAATACCGGCATTATTATCGGGACTAAGTTAATCCAAATTTCGTAGTTGATTATATTTGTCGTATTTTTATTAACTTTTCCATGTATTTAAACTAAGATTAAGTCATTTTAGTTTAACTATTAAGTGCATTATCATTTAATGCGTTCTATTTATTTATTTATTTAATATTTATTGTAACATCCTAAAGTTTTACAAAGGGCGAACTTAATGCCTATTGGCATTCTCTACCAGTCAACCCGGAGTGATGGTGAGAGTTTGTGGTAGGCGACAACAAATTGTTTATTATTATTCTAGTAAAATATTATTAATGATGTGTTTATGATTTACTCATACAAATACAATTAATATAAAGCAATCTACAACCTATTACCTATTAACATTCAGTGTATAAGTGAATTGATTCACAACATTAAAATTGACACGTCTTCAAGCGATGTTCTAAAAAGACAATTTAATTTACGCTACCGTAAAATATTTCGCTGCTACCGTAAATTTGACGTCGTATTTTAAACATATCGCTTATCGTTAGTGGCACAGACCACAGCAGCCGGGTCTTGCATGACTGGCGTTATTCAGGGCGTTATTGGCGCGAGGTGACCGTCACAACGTCGTTTGGTAGTGTCTAGTGACGCGTGCCTACCGATTTATTGCTAAAGGTGACATTATCGCTTCAGCGCGGTTTTACGTTCACTGGTCGATGTAAATTGTATTATGTTGATGTGTTGTTTTACTCGCTCGTTTTACGTGTTGTTTTAATGTATTATGTTGATTTTTGTATCTTACACCGCTTATTCTGATGTTTTGATTTAGATCTCAATTAACCAGAGATTTTGTTTAAATTTAAGCAACATTATCTTTTAATATCGAATGCTTTACTTAAGCCTACACTGTATTCTCTATAACACATAGATTTAAGATTTCTCGTGACGCAAATATCTGAACCGAGACACGAACTCAGAAAAATATCACGTAAACACAAAACACCTATAAATAAACATGTACCATCGCAAGCAACACAAACAAACATTTCAATTACACAAATATCAACACACACACACACGCACACAAGCGACGTTCCGTACATCATCAATCTTGCCCCCAGTCCATCATCAATTCAGTTATTCCGAGCGGCTGCGACAATGACGATTATATGCGTGAACTTCAATAAAGGGAAACATTACAAATTAACTCTCCCTCACCTACCAAATGATTTTAACACAACGATACGCTATTGAAATAATGAAACAGTTATTTCATTAGTCTTTCAAATGTTTTGTTTGACAAACTATAACATGTTTTATACCTACCAATGATGTTATTACAACATGGTTTAGTTTTAGGATTTTTCTCTCTTGCCGAATTTTTCATATTTATGACCTTGCGCAAACTTATCGACTTTTTAAGTTTTAAAGTACAACTTTGATATAATAACAAATAAAATAACAATCACAATCCATAACTGTCCCACTGCTGGGCTCGGGTCTCCTCTCAGAATTTGAGGGGTATAGGCCCACCACGCTGGTCAAGTGCGGACTGGTAGGCTTCGCACACCTTCGAGAACATTATGGAGAACTCTCAGATGTGCTGGTTTCCTCACGTTTTCGTTCAATACTAAAATAGGGTCGTCCAATTATAACATCTCTTTCTCTTTCTCCAACTAACAAACCGCTACAACTAACAACACACAATTTATTTAATACCTACTCATTCCAGTCAATTCAATTCACATTTGAAAGCTAATACACAATCTCCGCCCAAAGATATCGGAGTTTCGTCTAATCAATCAACTTTAGATTAACACTCATCTTGGCTAAAGGCTGAACAGACGAAAACAAATGAGCACTCTGCCCAAAATCGAATTAACTACAAGCCTGTTAAGACACCAATTAAACCTCCAACAAAAGCTATCATGAATGAGACGAAAAAAATTTGATAGATCAACTCTTTAATCTAATCTATCATCGAATATAACGCACACGAAATCGAACTCTATCACCGGTTGTAAAGGTTTAAATTCAATAACAGATGTAAAGGACACGCGATAGAAACCTGAGAAGCCTGTTGGCACAACATCTTATATCGATTAAACAGATAATTAATCACGGGAAATGAATCCGAATGAGATGTTATTAGTTATACCACACTCGCTATTAACAAGTGAAACAATAGCTCTGCAACTACAGGCTGTACTTAAAAATAATGACGTAAACGCTACAAACACTACAGATCTCACAGTGCTCGCGAACGCAAATTCAACACCATTTCGTAAACAATATTTACGTAAGCTATATTGAAATCCACAATGCATTAGTCAAAATCGACACTTAGATAAAATAGCTGCTTTTACGGGACGCATAGGCCCGGTTCGTGTTTCTTGGTGATTTTTATTTTAATTTGAAACAGAGGATCGATTGTGTGTACTGCTATTTTTGACTCTGACATTACTTAAGACATTAAAGAAGTTAGTGAAGTTGGCAACTTTAAATGAACCAATCACAGGGCTATAAAAACCCTATACGTGCTTATACTAACCTGGTGCTTAAGTGTTGTTTATGAAATGATTTGCTTGACATAACAAGTGCGAGTTGAAAAAGTACTATATATTTATATTTTGCAGCTTCAATTAATATTAGGTTTATTAATATTGTAAAATTTTATATAATTATACATATATTGATATTATTTAGCTTTATTTAACAAGTCTAATTTTGCAATTCGTTCTAGATTTTGCGTTTAAATTAAATTTTCTATTGAAGAC
>DWPA01000634.1:0-23048 GCA_018251375.1 Calpodes ethlius
CTACGAATCTTAGGGCTAGTGGCCGGCAAACAGGCTACCTATGCACCGCGAAATATTCCCCGAGATGCATCGGCACGAGTACGATGTGCCGATATCTAGGGAGCGCGCGAGTTCGAATCGTCTATCGACTCTATGATCGGCTTCGACGAGAGGTCACGCGCGTTAAACGTAAATCAACATATCTCGCGACGGGAGATCTAGCCGAGCATGCGCCCGCCCAACAAAAACTGAATTTTATAGCCGTAACACTACACCTGGGAAAAAAGCGAAGATATTGGACAGCTCGAGTGAATGACCTCGCTCCTGTGACGGCCACTCTACCACCCTAGATACTTACTTTTGTTTAAAATATACTTCATCGTACGTTGCTCGAGTTAAATATGTTATGTTCGTTATTACTACGGAAAGTATTGTGGTACAATCAAATGCAGTTTGTAAGCTCAGCTCCTTATCGTTATTCATATTTTTGGTGAAGAATTTAATTTTGTATTGTTCAATTTCTTAAGCTATATCAACCCACGTCTAACTCAAAGGCGGTATGCTATCGGATCAAGTAATATTATTAATTATAAGTCGTTAAGTCTTATCGGAAGCTATCGGCTATCGAGATTGGTCACTAACCCGTTATCCTAGACATTCTATTATATAAAAGCTATACTGAGTTCTGAAAGTAAGTGAAAATAAGTTTAATTTTTCAAATACTGAAAGTGGGTGTTTGATGTGCATTGATCGTTGACTATCAGACGTATTCAAAATTCAATACTCTGCAGATTTTAAGCGTTAAAGATTACATCCGTTAAAACATGTTTCTCCTTTTTATCGTAGATATTGTTTTAAAGTCTTAAAGAGATAAAACAGGCCTATTGTCTAACTTTATGTACTTCTCTCATATTACACATCATTAACTAACATTTTAAGATCG
The DNA here is from genome assembly GCA_018251375.1 of Calpodes ethlius. NCBI lineage: Eukaryota > Metazoa > Arthropoda > Insecta > Lepidoptera > Hesperiidae > Calpodes > Calpodes ethlius. The sequence goes on from DWPA01000634.1 coordinate 923, forward strand.
CCAATAATCTACGGTTGAGGCCATAAAACCTGTCTTTCTTCGTAATATCCATAAAATGGTCGGTTAACAATAAATATTATCTCGCAATATAATATTCTAAGTGCAATAAAATTTTGCTCCAAGACGTATCACGATTTGTAACTAGGAAAGGATTAACTTGAGGACTTTTATGTGCAAAAAGAAAATAACTTTAATACACAAACGAAATAACGCATGAACAAATACGTATAAGTGGTCGCTGTCGGTTAGTATAACATTTCGCTAACAAATTGCCAGTTTATGTCCTGTTCATTACAGTTGCGTTCAGTGGCTAGATCCCGCGTCTGCCAACTATCGTACTTGCACGCCGCAAGCCGATCGTCGATATCTATCTTCCCAATCGATCTTTATCGTGACAGTTTTACGCGTCGTGTCGCGATTTCACTCCTCCCGATGCAGCGGCGTAGGGTGCATTCATGAATGTGTTCATGTCACTTCTAGACGCATATCCCTTCATATGCAAAGGATTTAAAAAATCCATCAGTTCTTTATAATATTGCTAAGTTTTATAAGTTTCAGAAAGGATTATTATCCACATTATGTGACAAGTCACTAGCGAACGGAATACAGAATATATTTTTAATTCAAATACATTTAGCAATATATTAATTACACCACGTTTCAAACAACTTCATGAACATAAATGTCACACCTATCCGAGATAGACGTATGTTGAATTATTGTTTATTCAAAGTGGAGCGATAAAGGTTCTATTGACGGTCGATACTAGCCGTCACTGTAACGTACATCTGTAAAGAAATCTCCGCGCTAAAAGCGTTGAAAGATAGTGGACGCTCACATCCTTCCGATATCGGGTGGGTTCAGACTGGTGTGATAGCACTAATGAACCCATGTTGCCGTCACACAACTGGCACGGTTTGAACGATGGCGCGGTCATTAGAGAAACTCAAGGCCAGCTGAGGGAGGACAGCTCCGGTAATTATATAAAACAACTAACGCTTGTCGAGCTACGGAGCCACTTAGCTCGCCAATTCTATCTAGCTTTAGCACTTTAGTATACCTGACGCGGAAGAATTACTGCACTGCCTTCGCTTTATTTAATGGTTTAAATTATCATATCGATTTCTATTAACAAATGCCCAATAGCAATAATCTCATCCGGACATATGAAATTGATGGATCTTTCGATCAATTTTTGATTAATAATTGTTCGTAATCGTACATCCTTAACTTACTGTTTATGATACGAGTATGTTACTTTATAATTAAGAACTTAATTAATTACTTTATCCATGAACCGACAATGCTGGCAAAACTTTTGGTATAATTTTGAAGTTATTGATATCATAATAGTCCTCAATTCAGTTGATAATTCGGTAATAAACGAATTTAAAGACAGGGGTGGTACACTTAACGATTAGATGGTTCTCAATAACAGTGCACATAGCACATTTACCACGATCTCGATTCAAGGTGCTAGGTGAGGATCGCATCGTGATAGCAGCAACAATCTTGTCTAAGAACCGCTAGATTGATAAATGAAAATTGAGAAGGGCCTGTATCTCGGTAGTAATTGTACGGCACACAGAACACACGACCCCGTTTGCAAGACGTTGCGGTCGTGCCTAGGGTTGCCAGGTGGTTTTATTTTGCAGGAATGATTTATTTAATTTTTTTGGTAGCGATAGTTGTGTACAAAAAAAAATCTTAAAAATGTTTTGTAACTACATTTAGTATATAACAAATATAGAAACATTATAACGCATAAGCTTTGACTGTTAACAAAGTTTTGTCTGAAAATTTAAGAATTGTAAAACCTTCCAGGTAGTTAGAAATAAATAAAATAAAGTTGTAAAATAAATACTTTTGCGAGGAAAGACAAACAATTTAAAAAAATGCTTTCCTTAAAAAGTGCAATGGAAGAACAAAATCATAATAGATGATGGTTTTAAAGTCTTATAATCAGAGGAATAAAAATAACAAGTTTGTTGTAGTCAAGAGTAGAATCCTGAATCAAGTGCGTCAGTAGAATAGACTAGGTTCATTAGAAGCTGAGAAATAGGGTCGTTTGAAGCAAGCTAGGTGATTTGCTTTTTTGTAACGTTTTGCTAACTTAATATAAATTATATATATTTAGGATTAAATAATTATGTTAACTAAGCTAGTTTCCGTCTAAAATTATTGTCCCCGAAAAATCTAAGCACGTTTGGCTACATTAGTAATTTAGTTTAATGTCAAAATATACGAGTAAGATGCATATGCCCGTAGGCGTGTGTTAGGAACGTATACGCATTTTAGTCGAGAATCACTCCCTTGACAAACCACTACTATGCAGCTTATGGTGTAATGGATGAATTATGCCATAATCGGTATAAGTTCACAAAGATACATGTAGCTTAGACTTACATGTGAATTTTATGTAATGACATGAAATAACCTATTAGAAAGGCATGTATAAGTTTAATTAAATGTTGATTTAATCAATATTTTTTTATATTTAATTCCAAGTAACGTCCAACGAGTATATGTCCTATCTAGTTAACGCACACACGACACAACACAATTTAACTAGAAGTAAAGTTTGTATAGAACTAGTTTAATGAACTTAATTTTAACGCATTAATTAAGGCACATTCAGATGTTGCCGTTATACCCACGTTAAGACAGGTGTGGCAGGGACATTAAATATTGAAAATGTTGAGGTATCGTTATAATATGTGACTATAGGACATTTACATACTTAGTGTGCGTTCACACGGTGACAACACGTTGCGTTTTTTAAGATAAGTGTACGGTCGACACTCGACCGACGATAGCGGATGCACGTACAGACGCCACATGAATATTTTTGTATATTCATACACTTTCTGTTGTCACTGCGAGTTTGACCGTACACGTCAAAATCGCGCACCGCGTAATTTCCGTGCGAAAGCAGTGACCAATCACGGACGTGACGTGAATAAAGCTCGTATCTTATGGTATAATGTATCTAGTAACAGTAAAATAAAATACAATACTGTAAAAATATAGGTAGATGTGTGAATATAAGAAGAATCAGTTCTAATTTGCTTGCAAGATTTCACCCAAACAAACTTACGTCCCAAGTGACAAATAAAACGGTCTAAATGAAAACCTTTAGTTTTAAATAATGAACGTTTAAAAATTGTTAATAATTATTTTAATTTTTATGATTTGTAAAATGTTTAATAGTTTTAATGCATAATTTTAATTAAAAAAAAAAGATCTTTTTATGAATATTAATCCTGTATGTCATATACAGGATAACACAACCAGATTATTATGATCACAAGTTCATATTCATATCTTGTATCACTATATAATAATAAGTAACAGAACCTGTTTGAACGGGTCAATAACTTTCTTGATTATTAATATATACTGGCATACCTATATAGGTGTGTAAACAGGACGAGAAAATGTAAATAATATAAAATTTAGGAGGTCATGATGATTTTCGAATGGGACACATCAATACCGTCTACAATATCGTGGGAAAACGATCGTATTATAATCTTTATTATCATTAAAATTAACATTAACCAATGTAGGTATATTTGTTAACAAAAAAAACTATAGCATTTAACATAAATATTCGTCTCCGGTCGACAAGTGACAATATCGTAATAGTTGATCTAAAAACAGGAAATGAAACTAAATACTCGGCCCAGCTTGAAGTGAAACGCAGAACAACTTAATTTATTAATTAGTGGTCATGTAATTACAGCTCACGATATGGCAGTCAGGCGATTTGTAGTAGCGATGTGGGTTAAATCCACTTCAACCTAGTTTATAAAAGTATTTATGAGATATTAATACATAAATAATTTAATACACTAACCTTAATATGTTATCTTCATGTAGTGCTAGACTGTAAATGTCTGTTATCAGGCAAGTTGCCTTACTCTACTTATATAGGCGTCATTCCACCTTAACTGGCGAAAACATAGCTATTAGAAATATCACTTCATGTTTTCCCTAATACTAAGAAGCTTTTACTCATTCAAGTATATCTGATTTCGCTACTTTATTAATGTAATACATACTGTTAGTAAGACGCCTTTACTTTTTGATTTAGAAAAATTAAAGTGGGCAATGAATTTCACACGGCCTTCGGGTCACATTAACATTTTTGACATTAGGGTTGACCGAGTGCTCCACTAAACAGCTCTGATGCACAGTTGTGAAATACGTTCTAGGCCTTTTCAGTTGTGAGGAGAAACTCATCCTCTGTGTGAGCTACCAATGAGTTCAAGCAACAAGAAAGTTAAATTAAAGCTTTTAAAAAGCTACCGCTCCTGAAAAATATGTTTCACAAAATATTATTTATTATAAATAAAATTTTTATTGAATTTAGTTTATTCAATAGTTGTGAAGTAAGCCTCATGTTATAACGAAAATATTATGAATAAGTTATAAAGTACGCTCATAACTCCTTCTCTTTTGCAAGCTGAATTAGAAATACTTCTGCATATTCAAAAGAGATTAAATTTTACGTTTTACTTTAATTGTGGGTAAGATACATTTTTTCAAGCATAGTATTATATTTGGTACCAAACTTGAGAACTCATTAAAGATTAACACCACAGTTTGCGAAAGTCGAATTATTTATATAATAGACATACACTGTGCTCGAAATTCGGCCGTAATTCATATTGGCATTGTAGAGTAATTCTATTTTGAGAATATTTAACGTTTCTTTTTCTTAAAGTCTGTTAGTAATATTCCTGCCATACCCACGTTAACATCTGTGTTAATGGAAACGCTGGAATGTGCCTTAATTAATGTTTTAAAAATGTTTGACCATACTAACCATTAGTATAGAAGTCCATGACTTCTACACTAATTTTACTTCTGATTAATATGTATATCGACTTACGCATTAATTAGCGCGTTAGTTGGCCACATCTGCATAGTGTAATTATTAGCGCGCTAAGTAACGCGATAGGACGCAGAGGTGACACTGGCATGACATATAAAATTTATAAAGTTGACTTTTCTGTACCTTTTACGGTGTACTCTTACATGCATAATTATATTATTAAAAATGTAATGAAAATATATTTCATTCCGTATTAATATACATATTAATAATAATGTTGTCGTATATTGTGATTAATATAATATGGTTCTTATCACCACTCACACGACTACCGTAGGTATATCTGTAATTACCTTAAAATTTTAATTAAGTCTAAACCCCTTTTAATTAGTAAGATATCTATAAACAACAGACTCCTTAGATAGTAAATTACGTCAGCATTACAATGGAATAGAGTTATAAAAATAATGTGAATTTGCGAATCTTCGTTCAAGTTATGCCATAATACTGAATAACTAACATAATCTCACTCGTGAGAAAGTTTGGCCGCTCATTCGTTTAATTAGCCAAACATAATATTCATGTGCTAGCAAAGGATTTATAATGCTTTACGCCGACACGAAAAAACACCAAGTAAAAATAAAATACGTCCAAGCAAATTCTTGCCTTTCCTTAAGAGATGATTGAACGATCCTTAATGAACTGGCTTAAGCCCTTAGGTAATATAATACGAAGAATTAAGTCCTGTTCATACTATTCAAACATGGTCGTATAATCTTTCAATTGTACCAGTGATTGGGCTAGTTGTAAAAAGATATGGAGAATGGCAATCTTCCAGATAATAATATTATTATAAACTCATTCCTTAATGCTTTAAGATTTAAAGGAAATGAGATATTGACTGCGTTGAATGTAAACAATATGCATTTAGCAGTTTTTTTGCATTCTTCTAACGGATGGGTTTACAAATCAGCATACTCGTTCAGGACATAAAGTAATAATAGAACGGAATCATTCAACTAACAGAATGTTGATTCAATTAATATTTATTAATTCAGAAATAGATTTATGTATTCCTGTCAGTGTTACTATGTTAGTAAAAACAAAACTAAATGCTCGAAGGCACTTTAATACTCGTTGAATTTATGAATTCTAATTTATTAAATGAGGTTGTTAAATTATATTCTGTTGACATTAATAAACCTTCTGTTAATACAATGAAATTAAAATAGAATTGTGAATGAATGAGTTGAGGTTTTAATTACAATTTGTTGTTCAAGAATAAAACCTTTGCTCTTATTGTAACGGCCCCATAGCCTAGTTGGTAGTGACCCTGCCTGCGAAGCGAGGGGTCCTGGGTTCGATTCCCGGCCCGGGCAGATCTTTATGTGACAGATAAATATTTGTTCTCGGGTCATGGGTGTTAGTGACGTGTTATTGGTGTTGTCCATGATGCCCGCGATACAGCTAAATCCTACTTCGGGGGTATTAGCTAGGGTGTTAGCGTTTATTTATTAACTATTGGACTTGTTGTCATATCAACTGTTGGACTTATCGTTACTCCAACTATAGAACTTGTTGTAATTTCAACTGTTGTAATTATAATCACACCAAGCACATTGTTGTTTTACGTGTGTAAGTACCTTTACTGCAGTTGAACGTGCATGAATTATTTTCGCAGTGACGTCTCATCAATTTTTAGGTTTTCGATTAAATTCAAGGCACGATAATGAATGTCGAATATAACCAGGCACAATTTATTTGGAAGGCGGTATGTTCTTGGTTATATATATTGAAAAGTATAAGAGTACTTAATCACATGAATAACTTAATATTGTGTTTAAAATAAAGGTGAGCGAATAAATGGTTTAATTTATGACAGTAAAAATATATTATTAATTTGCACTGACGATGCTTTTTTTACATTTTTTTTTAATACTTTAATAACTAGTTAATTAAATTATTAATAAATTTTGATGCATGCATTATTAAATTATATATAAGTATTATTTTTTTACAATTTCTCGTAGTATTATAATTGTTTTGATAATTAAAAGTTTAAGCATATTGACATATTATATTTGTGCTATAAAATAATTAGTTGTATAAAAATATTCAGTTTCATGTTCTCAAGTTGTCATTTAGAATTTATTCGCAGTTACCAATTTTGTTAAAACCCATTATAGTGGTGCAAAAGCTCTCGCTCTCGCATTTGACATTATAATGTACGTTGTTACGGGTACAATAACAACGCTTAATCAGATGATCTGTCTGTTTATCGACAAAAGAATAGCGTAAAAACCGGTACTCGTGTAAGAGTACATGAGGGTCGTTCGTTAGCCTGAATTTCGTTGAACGGGAATCGAACCCACGGCCGTCGTCGTGGCTTGTCGGCCGACAACGATCTCGCTCCCATTGTGTGCTTTGGCCCTACTTGATAACATTTACCTTGCTAAAAGGGAGAATTTTAATGAAACCGCATTGACCGAATTTATCAATCGCCGCTATAGGTGGTACGGATCGAGGGATAGTACTGAATAGTTTTGTGTTAGTTACTTCGTTTTTATTGTTTCAGTGTGAATTAAATTTTATTATTAATGCATTATTAACTTTGGAACAAATAGACTAAATATTAAATTGGTAGAAATGGCGAAAAGAAAAATCACATTTTTTATTATCCGCGGCGGCAGGGGAACTAGAAAGTTATCAAGAAGAAAGAAGACAAATGCTATGAAATAAAACAAAATTGACAACAATTTCTATTGTAATAAAGTTAAACAAAAAGACTTGGATACTATTTTAATGGCGCCAATTGCGTAGATAATAACCGGGTGGTTCAATGCGTAATAAACGTTTTCTGTTGGAACAAAGACTTGAAATGGGCAGAATGAGTAATTACCTCAAATCTAGTTAGTGTCTTACTCCAAACATAAATCAAGAGTGTCACAATAAAGCAATGCTTAGCGGCTAACTGATTGCCCGGTACTCGAATCTATGCAACATTCCTTCTTTTGTTTTAGTGTACTACTGGGAAATGGGTTCGGATACAAAAATTCTATAACTAAAAATAGAAAAAAAAAATAAACAAAATATGTTAATAGAAAAAATATAGTCTGTTGTTTACGAAAAGATGTTACATCACAGGTGTTCGACAATAGTTTCAAATTGTTGTTACAATTAACAAAATAGACGGAATTTGTTTTAGAAAACTAGCAATAAGAATGATTTCATATTGATAAAACATAATTTGTTAAGAACTGGACTAAACCGTGTATTTCAAATTTATACCTATTATAACTCGTCAACTATTTCAAAGGCACAAGTTATGATGCTTTCGCTGTACCCTGAGGCCCTTAAGATAACCCTAAAAGTCTTTGACCATGAACAAAACATAAAAGTGCCTGGAGTCACGAGACAAAATTCAAGCACAGTTTCGCGTAGATAAACTTGAAGCTTATGAATCGGGCTTGCTGCTTCTAGCTAAACTGAACATGGTTAAAAGCAACAATAGTTTCGCCCGACATGGAAAAAGTCGTGACCGACTCGCGGTCGGGTCGGCAGGATGCTTCGGGCGTAAATAATGCCGACGTCCGATCTTAATTATCGCTCCATCGTTAGAGATGACCGACGGGCACACCGAAATCGGCGAGCTGGTTGCGACACGGCGCGGGCGCGGGGGGTGGACCATCATTATCGAACGGTTATATCGCCCACCGATAAATCGCTAGAACCACCTGCGAGATTCATTGTGCCGTTTTGGCACCGGACATTATAATTCTTTTGTTGCTAGTGCCATTGTTTATGGAGCGATGACTTGAGATTTCTACTCCTAAAATCGATTCCTAGATAATGTAATAGCAATGACAATTGAGAGCTTGTTGCATGAAAGGGTTTGTTGAACGTCTTCACCGTTGTACAGTTACAGTTAGGTCATAATGGCAATTATCGCTTGGAATTATAATTAATCTTTAAATATATTGGTGCGTTATTAGTAAGACGAAGAAACTAGAAACGATCTGATCGATTGTAGAGTATAACATAGCATATTGATAGAATATAAGAATGGTAAATCTATTAATAAACTTAATGATTTATTATTCAATTTAATAATATTTAGGAACAACACATTTCAATGGAAATATTTTTCATTTTTAAATGTAGAATAATAATACAAGGATTAATCAATATTTTTACGTTATAATAACTTTCGGCCCGTGCGTGTTACAAAAACACTATTAAATGTCACACAACAACGTTAGCGAGCTTACATTTGTATAAAAATACATACTTTAGGTTGCACATGCGACCCTTTGCCGTGTTATTGCGCAATGTCGCTACGACATATGACAATATGTATGACGTTGCCGCGACAACCCAATATCTGCCGAACGACAATGACGTCTTCAAATCATGTTTGTGTTTTTTTGGTTGCGACAAAACAGCGTCAAAATGTCGCAGCGACATTATGTCGTACGTGTTATTATTTTGCCGTTGCAGGTGTGAAAGAACGTGTAAACTTTGTAATAGTAAACAATAATTACAACGCAAAGAATGGAACGGCAAAAAAACATAAGTTTTTAAAATGGTTCGGCTCTTTGTGGTCGCCGCTTCAGTTTCGCGATTCGCGAGCGACGTTGAAAAATTCTCTACTCGTGATTTTCGTTCGTGTACTTCATTTATTTGTTAGAACGTTGAATATTGTTTACAGCGAGATTATTAGCGTTTCCTGCTTTCCCTTTGCAATTCAAAAACGACCCACCGTTATTGTACATTTGTTATTGCCTGCTTCAAGACACGATGATTAATAACGGTTACTACTGAAGTTGGTGATACAGTATTCGATAACGAAATAAATTAATAAGCTGTATTAAGTATCTATATATTATTACGTGAAGGAAAGATTTGGTATCTTTTTTTAAGAGTCCAAGTTAAAGTCAGAGAAGTGTATATTACTTAATCGTATGTACGATGTAATATGTTATTAATACGTTTAATAAAATATAACATTCTTTGTGTTATTGGATCTCAAAGATATAACAGTGTTAAATGTTTTAATAATAGAACAAAATAAAGTTTTATGATTCGTCATATAAAAAGTGTTAAATATACAGAATGAAATTAAATTAAATTCAATATTTTTGTAACTAATTTAAAATAAGATATAAAGAGTATCTCCATAATATATCTTTTATCATTATTGCATTTTTTAAAGAAATATGTAAGGTATGCATAGTTATTATGGAATTATACTATCGATCAGGCAATAATACGAAGATAGTGCCCTCAGGGTGCGAATTTAGGAGAAATTGAGGGTGCTTGCGTGCCTGCCCGCGAGCCTTGATCCTTGCATGCTTACAAATAAATATTATTACGATCAAATTCATATGGCACACGCAGGACAGTTTTTGGAAAAACAACGACAAATGATTAGAGATACGTTTACATATTACGTCATGCTTAAATATTGTTTAATACAAATTTCACGTTGGCTTTAAAACAAGTTATTAGTTTTTTACAACTTTGATTATTTTAGAACTGTTTAAGTGGCATTCATACAAAGACCTGCAGACTACTTTCATACGATCAGTCGAGCAAACGACATTAATATTTTTATTGGTTATTTGGTAGTCAGTAGATACACATGATTTACAGTCACTCCTATAGACATATTCGAGGTTTGTCTCAGATGTCTATGGCTGGTAGGGAATAGTGGCACTGTAAGTTTATTTGCTAACCCTATCATATAAAAATACATAAATTTAGTATTGAGGTATTGAATATGAAATAAATACTATTTTTAATACTTAAGTTTCAAATGAGTAAAAAATAAAGTATAGTTAATATAAAAAAATATAGTTACCCTAAACGTCCGTGAACGTCCCCTAAACGCCGAAGATAATCTACATGTTAAAGGGCGATCTTCATTTGTTTCGCTTGAAAAAAGAAACAAAAGAAAATGTCGCAATCACTTCTTGAGATTTCGGTAAACACAGAGCCGAATGTTTGGAGCAATGCGCTCAGGGCGATGCAAATTGCGTCGCCTCTTATCGATGCACTTTATCCAGGGTACTTTTGTGCATATTTTACATATATTTACGGGGATGCAGCCGATAGCCAGTGTGGGCGGACTCCGAGCCCGCATGCTAATTCACGTAGGGAACACTGCACGTGCAGACATGCATTTAGGCACCATAATATCTACTAACTATATTGTATAAAGTTTCAAAATTATATATTTTAACTATACTGTCCGCAACTACTATTCAAAGAGGTACGTGCTCGAATCATGACTCCATTATTCGATATTATAATGTAATTTTTGTGTTGGGCACTGTAACATTTATTAGCAAAAAGTGATTCCGCGTTGGAAAGTTTTTGCATGAACAGCGGCTAGATGGTTGTCAGCGAGGTCGTTTGCTCTTTTCATTTCATACATGGCATACTTTTTGTGTGTCTATATCTATTATATTCAAAAATAGATGCCAGATTTGTTCATTAAAACGTTCAGACATGCTTACAATGACGTTCTGTTTTTGAATATTTTAATATTTTTTACAGCGTGGTCATTATAACTTACTTAGAAATATCAACATTTATTTTTGTTCCTGTAATCATTCTCCCGAATAACTAGACCGAGTTATTTTTTGGTATAAAAACTCATTATAAATTATATTAACGCATTATATTTGAAAATAAATCATTTTTATCGCCTTAGTTTTTGAAACATCAAAGATAAAAACGTGAAGTGACTCCATTATTGTGTCCAACAGTATAATAACGGTTTTTGTGTACAAGTATAATAGTATAATAAACATTGTAACCGTTATTCAAATAGGCCGAGGTAACAAATGTGTGAACTACCTTCTGGCAACATTAATCTTTGACAGCATAACATAATTGTACCTAGTCCTGAGGGAATAGCGGTGCGAAAGCGGGCGTTTGACGGTCACGAACCGCTCTAAACGTAAAGTCAAATCCTAAACGATGCCACCATATCCGTCGGCAATAGCCACTCATACTTTGTATGCCCTTTGCATACTTCCTCTACATTTTAAAGTCAAAACGTTTAACCCGAGTGAAATTTTCACACGTAAGTACGAGAAGGTACGTTATATTAATATTATCCAATCTGATCCTACGTTAACTAACTGAACTGATCACGTGGTCATTTTACTCTTTTTCGGTATCGATTTTTTTTTCATATGAAACTTCAAAAATTAATGTGCCTTTTACTTATGTTTTCACCGTGGTCATTGCCTAAAACTTTTCCATTCTTAGTCTCTTATCACGAGAAAGTTAAAAAAAGTTCTCTATTTAGTGAAATTGAAAAAAAATAGTATGATATTATTTCGATCACTTGGAGAACCATTTTATATTTTATAGTTAGATTCGATTTTTTTATATTACAACTTAGAAGGAGAGACACAGTATTAAAAGCAAAATTTGGTAATATCGTACAATATTACACTTGAGATTTGAATTATGACACTCAATTTGTGGAACACTCCATACGACGTCATATTAATTGCATTTTTGACGTGAACGATGTAATATCTAATAATGGAAAATGATAAATTATACGAACACCAAAGTAGCAAAGGATACCACATTGTGATCAAGGGAACATGGTGAAATTATATAAAAATGAAATAAGGCAATAAAAGGACTGACGTCGAAAATTTCGAGGTAAATGACTAGAATGATTGATGTTCGTGAATTTACATTGCGCTGTGTCCGGCAAAATTGAAAGGTCATTTTTCAGAACCTAAAGCCGACGCAGTCCTTCGATCGACAATAAAATGAAAAAGTAAGAGCTGGAAATAGCGAATGTGAAAATTAAAACCGAAATGACGGCGGCGAAGTATGATTAACCATTTCATTTAAAGTACATGTAACACGTTTACACAATGCAAGTTTAAATGTAACATAATATAGACGTATTCAAAAGTTTCTAATATTTATGAACCTGACTAAGAAATTTAGGTCTGAAATGTAAGTGCCGTACATTATGTTGCCATACATTAGTCGCTATTGTAGGTCATTAGTCAAAGTTATGCGTACAAGGTACAATACTTTGTATTAATCTAGTAGCGACCCACAATCAATTATCGAAACTTGACTAATCGACGATCCGACTAAACCGACGGACGTACTGTCATTTCTCTTCCTTTAATCGATTACTTCAAACATGAACTCTAGGGGGTCCAATAGACCAACACGAACTACGTACACGGTTTTTCATAATAAATCTCTTGTTTTTTGTACCGATGTTTAAACGCCAGTCGGCCATGTGAATAAAATACGTCTGGAATTTTCGAGCGAAGTTTGTCTAACCTATTAGACGCTCCATTGATGTTGCGTTTATACAATTAGAAATGACAAAAGCCATATCCGTCTTAGATTTTCGCCTATCATAAATCGATACATAACCGAGAGTTTGTACAGTATTAATAGTAATAAAACGCGGCAACGTTTACAAGCGATCTCACATTTTCTCATGCTTTTTTATTTTTTGAACAATAAATTTTATTAACACGTTTCTATTTATTTCCTCGACAAACTGGACGGTACAATCAGCGTTAATTGCTGCTTCTCTTACGTGTAGCATAGGTGAGTTTTTCTATGCATGTGTGGTTTATAAGACGGCATCCCTCAAGACAACACAAAGAAAAGATTGAGTCATCATAACAAATGCGCAGTTTCTCTTGGTCGAGGGCAGGGAACTCTCTACAATCGGGCCGTTCTTATCTGTGAAGGCTTCGATCATTGTGGCCCGAATTCTTCGTGCTTCAGACTACGGATGACGAAACGTTGCTGGTTTTAGTCTTTTACTCCCTGCCCCTTTGTTGACTTGTCGAGTTTTGTTCGGACGGCTTTTTGTTAACGTCCACCGGCTACGTTTGTAAAGTTCGCCTCTGACCATAAATCTTATCTAATAAATCTCATCAATCGAGTATTAAATTGTATACCTTCGTTTAAGGTCAACGATTAAAACTGTCTGACTGAATCGTGTTAATTTTATAAACGATACACTATTCCAAATATAATTCATTCGTAAGTATAAGATGTAAGTTTTCCTAAGCTGGAATAACGTTAAATATGACGAAAAATATAAATTATGTAGATGCTTAAATAAATGCACTTAATTTTGATATTCTAATAAAATTATTTTAAGGAATTTTAATTTGATTTAAAAATATATTCCGTTGCGAATATTAACTACTTTACTTACTATTATTATACAATAATAATATTCAAATAGGAATAATTTCAGTATTAGTATACAGCTATAAATAACTAATAACTTTACATCAAAGGCATCTACCGGACTCTACACAGCTTTGAACTACTGTTCCGACAAGGAAAATAATAATTTAGTCTGAATATTATGAACTCTGTCATGTCATTAGTATACAAACACTGGTGATACACTTGATGATAATATATAATACAATATAAGTGTGTATCTATGTATTTCAAGTGTTTCAAGCTTGCTATCTTATAACTAATAAGTAGTCAATTTTATTGGGTAATTTTCAACATCAATATTTGAATAGAAGAAGTAATACGGAAATAAGTAGATACAGAATTGCACTGAGCATTAAATCACAAGTATGTATAAAAGGAGAGTATTTGTATTAAAATTAGATACCCGAAGGCGCATTTTGTCATCGTGCCAGTCAGTCAAGTCAGTCCAGTCACACATTTGTCGAGTCCGCCGTTTGCAGACTGCATTTTTAGAATTATTAATTTGGTTCGTGTTCTTATGCTATGTTAAAGTGGCTGATTTTGTGCCAAAGTTATAAATAAAACATAACCTGTCCTGTCTTGACTCGCATTTATAGAAGTCTTTGCTTTCCTAAATACGTTACTGTAACAATAGTTCGTTTTTCCCAAAGAGATTTTAAATTCTTTGGACAAATGTTTGATGTGATTATCTTTGTAGATGGCTGTTTACTTTCGGTATTAACGACATTTGAAAAGTTTTTATTTGGATTATTTATTAATCGGTAAAATATTTTATAATAAAATAAATGTTAATGATACTTTTATGCAAAAAACGTCTATCGAAAGAAGTAACTTAAAAAAACATTGGGTATATAAAAGCGAAGACAGTTTTGTACCATTCATTGTGGAATTATTTGAATTCCCTATGTTCTACATAATGAATTTATTTGCTAATAAAGATTTCAAGATAATATGTATCAATTTATAGTGAATTATGTACAAAGATAATATTCAATTTTTAAAATTATACCCTTTTTTATGTTTTATCATTTTAATGTTATGTCAAATAAAATATCATTATTAAAATTGTTAATCTATGAATCTTCACGTTACAATATATCGATTCAGTCATATGACTTTTCTTTTGTTACATCAAGACTATACTCGAATATCAATTATAATAATAATAAAACCCCGGAGAATACGTTTGATGGCTTTTTACGGAGCTGGTGGATTCCATCATATCCCATGATGACATCTTCACTAATGAATATAGTAAAGTTTTTTTTGTTCATTGTATTTAAATGCTATAATCCCTCATAGTAGGTGGCGATGTAGTATGGGTAATACGTATCTACTAACTTACTAAAATTCCACGCACTCTTCCCTCAAAGACGTCATATAGTTATCAATTGGAAACTCCTACGACTTAACTACATAAATAATACACTACGTAGACATTTGACAATAGTCATAACTAAAGAGGATATTATTTAGAGGCTTATATTTACCTGGCAACGTTTATTAGCTTTTTTGTTTGGTTTAAATCGTGCAAGCTATGCTTACACCTACATCTCCTTATACTATAAGGTGTAAATTTTATGACTTGCAAGACTTTTTTAAATATCTTGAGTTATTTTCAAAATCACTACAAAATACTATGGTACTTTTGAGAGCAGTATAAAATTTAATATGTAAACGTAATCAAGTTAATTCTATATTTAGGCCTCACAATTCGAGGTTCTAACTATGCAGCGATTGCAAAGATTCTGAATTTCAATTTACGTCGTCATTTGAGATGCGCTCGATATTAGTAAATTATAAATTATAATTTTATATTGCAATTTTAATTTAAAATTTTTGCACTGAAAAGTTTCAAAGCGGAAAAAGTTTTGAATCGAAAACTCGTCAGTAGATACTTATTATAACGTACACATTATTCATAACATTTTTTTAAGTTTTGAATTTTTTTTATTTACTATTTACTAAATAATAACGATAAAAATAAATTAATATAATTTATCTAAAACTTGATGTTGCCCGTGACTCTACCCGCGATTGTAAAAAGAACAGCAATCACAATGTTTTTCAATTTCTTTTTATCAATGGTTACCAGGCCATGCTTTGTTGTTAAACACTTCCTTTAATTTAGCTGAAATATACATCGTAATAGATCTTTCCACAAAAATTAGATGTTCTTTTGCGGTAATATGTAGCCTATAGTACTCGTTGTCTTCCCAACTATCTTCAAACCAAAGAACATACCATAACGATGCTCCGTTGCGCCATGAAAGAAGGACAAACAAATAAATAAACAAACTGTCGCATTTATAATATTAGTATAGATTATCCGATTTATAAATTCGTTTCTACTCTAAAATGAAATATCTTGAATTGAACTGTGTTTAATTTGACGAAATGTAAATTTAAATGCATTAATATTTATTATATTTGTACGAAATAAGTATATATTTTTTATTATCTTTACAGGTGGAAGTTCTGATCCTGGATAAGAACGATAGCCCTCCGGAATTCAAGAATATACCTCCAGCGTACTTCGCATCCGAGGACCTCTCCCCTGGTCAACTGATAGCTGCTATTACCGCGGAAGATCCAGACACCATTGGAACCACGTCTTACAGCATACAGTCTGATGAATCTACGCCGTTTACATTAGATTCTCGGACTGGGGCCCTAACGTTACGTGAACCATTGGATCGAGAAACCATCTCCGAATACCAGGTCACCATACGAGCTCACGATGGTGTCCAGTTCACAGATGTTACAGTAACCATACAGGTACTTTTACAATTTTTATAATCATTATAAGCTATAGCCGATCCACTGAGCTCGCATCTCCTCTCACAAGGGGCAGAGTACAGGCCATAGTCTACAATACTGACCAAGTGGGAACTGGCAAACTTCTCATATTTTAAAGATCATTATAAAAAACTTTGAGATGTTTGATACTTCCAATGCGTGCACTTACTTCTAACCGAACGTAATATAATTCCAAGTACCACACCTCAGTTATATAATTTCATCATGTGTACACAATACATACTTAAGATGTTGTCATGTGGCCCAACAAAGAAGTGGTCGTTCTTGGAGCCTTGAAAATTTGCTAGGAAGGTATGTTTATGAGTTTTATGTACCAAGAAGGTCAGATTTAGGCTGAGTAATGGAGCCTAAATGACCCCCGGAATTCATGAGTGATTAATATTTAAATAATCCTTTATAATGATAATTAAGTGACACTTTTCGTGAAGCGCTCCAAGACAGCTCCGTTCAATTGTAAGTGAATGATCGAGTTGAGCGCGATCGGTAGACGGATGGGTTAGTGCTAGCGGCAAACTTTAACACGTTTCCGGGCTTCGGAGCGCACGTTGTGTTGTTATTCGTGATTATTATCAGATAAGTGTCATAAGACCATTAAGGGAGGCCGACTATGCTCCAAGCTTCCTAAATCTCGAGTAATACGATCTTACTAACACTATCAAGGGTGTTTCTCTACTTGTTGCATCGTAAATAATTTGCATAAAAAGTGCAAAAGAAAGTGTTTTATACAAAAAAAGTTAAGTATTCTAGATTTAAAAATATTTTGAATTAATCTTGCGCTGTTAACATTCTAGATGAATTCCATAAACAGGTTTTTGAAATAAATTATAAACCGAAGATGTAACTCACATTGCCTGCATTTTTGTTCATTACAAAACTGCTCTCAAATAACATGTGTAGCGGTGCTGTCAGATTTGATGCCGGACCAGAATCCAACCAGTATTTTTTACGGCATGTAGGCACGACCACTAGCCCCTGTGACGCATAACTGTCTTAGTTTGAGTGTTTTTTTGGAATTCATATGAAGGTATTTACGCGGTTACTTAAACGAGGATAAAATAAGCTTTTCAGTTTATGTGGGGTTAAACATTATTATAAATCATTAATATAATTATAATTATAAATTAAATATTGTTATTTGCGTGGTGAAAGAAAGGAAGTAACTTAAGAAAACTTGCAGATTTAGGTTAAAAAGTTTTCTTTCTCGGCAAGTTCTTCATGGCGTTCTTAAAGATATTTTATATCTCACTCTCAGTGACGAGACATTAAACCAGCAGTAGGACAGTCATGGGCAGTAATTAAGGGGTTTCTTATTCGAATTTAGTGAGAAATTAAATGCACGTAGCATTGACATCCGTGCACCTGCTGTATACATAAAAAATTGAGGTTGCTTCATTCAACACTTGGGTACAATGCAGTAAGCTCAAGAATAAATATTGAATGTCTAAATATAGTATTATTTTTACAATTAATCTAATGAAGATAAACTTTACACTTTTAAAAATATTATCAAGAAATAGGATTACTCACGAAACTATTCTTTATTGAAACAAGAGTAATTCGGGACAAATATTCGATTGAGATGATAATTCAATTAAATTAATTTTGACGTACCTTTGCTTACAGGTGACGGATACAAATGACAATCCACCCGTTTTTGCGGAAAGTGCTTATTCCTTCGATATTCCCGAGAACGCAGCGCGAGGGTCGATAGTGGGGACAGTAGCTGCCAGTGACCTGGACTCAGGGGCCAATGCATTGTTGACCTACACCGTGATATCCGACTGGGCTAATGATGTGTTCTCGCTCAATCCACAGACAGGTGTTTTTACACTAACAGCAAGACTTGATTATGAAGAGGTACGTATTTTATATAAATACATAGCTTTGATATAATACGGTTCTAATAATTTTGTAAGGCTATGTATTAAGTATGTGTGTGTATTCATATACACATATATCTTCATATACCTTCATAGGTATAAATATTCGGAAAAAAGATATTTTAGCTTATGTTTTTTGACGGATGTCGTTGACAATTTGGTATTATTAAGGATTTGTTAAAGACGAATAGATCTTCACATACATATTGAAGTATATTATGATTCAATATATAGTCAGAGTTTATAAATTATCGTATTTTTATGTCATATCTTTCAACGATTTACGTGCTAATAAAAAAACTTGTGTACTACTACTGAAAACAACGAATTGTTTTAAATCACTCTCAAGAAATATAACAATTCATCCAAGAAAAATGGGTCGTTAAACTGAAAAGTGTAAAAGGCGGCGGAATCCACATACATCCATGGAACATTGTATCATGACCTTAGAAATAACACAACATAACAGTAGATGTTGTTATTGTAGTAGGTTTTAAATAAAAAAAATCTCTCACAGGATTGTAATACAGTCTCTGGAAAAAACGTACCTATATTCAAACAAAATAACTTACTTACAAGATCACATAAAAGTAATAATTTATTCCAAATTTTCGTTGTGTTATCAAAAGCGTATAATTTTCTACTTACTATCGCTAGTTGTTGCTATAACCGAACGCGGAGTTTCGAACACAAAATTTAAATAAATAAAATTAGTTGCCGTTAAGTATAATTAGTACCTTGTTTTATCTCCTTGCGTGGGATAGTTCTAACACATGAATAGATATCAGTTCTACGCTTGATTCGTATACATTTTTGCCGTCTGTAACCTGTATTTATCTATTGTTTGCATATTTGCTTCAAAGCATAATCCAATACTTCCCTCTCATAACCGAGTATACAATGACGAAACGATTAGGCTATCGGGTGAGACTCGCCTGAAGGAAAACTGACCGTATATGGGCACTTTTAGAGCCCACGTCTACACCACGTTGCCTCCGTGTGGTTGGGTAGAGTGCGGTTGATACAATTATCTTAACATAGATCTAAAGGTAGGGCGATGACCGCTCAAGTTGTTCTAGTGTACAACGCTACGTCTCAAAAGTTGTTACAAAACTAAACACAACCAATTTTCTTGTTAATTTTTTGGACAACTTAATGCGTTCTTATTTGTTGTTTCAAATTTTCAATCAAGAACAGGTTTTTATCACTCCAACTGTGTTAATGTTTTCTCTTATACCACATGTATACTTAAAGCGGTTTATAGGCAAAACATGCAAAATATTGTCTTAGTGTTCGCAGTTCCTAGAATCCGAACTAACTAACTGGTATGGTAGTCTTTTCTTTGGCTAGTTCTAACGAATAAACAGAATGATTTGTCAAATACACGATAAGAAATTTGATAAGATTGCGTTGAGTCAATAAGAGCGTGCTTGAGATTGAATAAACGAAACCTGTTTATCTTAAAATTACAAACCTTTTTATGTAAATAACAAACTAGATGTTAACACAACCTTCTATAGACAGATCAAACACCTGTAACGGATTAAAACATGACACGTTTCGAATATGTTCGACATGTAAAAATAAAGGACCGGGGTACAATTACCGCTCTTATAAAACATAATTTGAGTCACTTACCTGAATGCCTTTTGGGCGTAAAAATAAGATACGGATAAGTAAAATTTATTACAAGCCGTGTAAAATATTGCATGTTGTAGGTAAGATGCGCAATTCAGAAACGAAGGACGATGTTGCCCCTGAGCGAGTTTTTAATGCAAGTCTGTGGATGACCGACGCACCCATAGTAGACTTGCTTTTTATACGGCCGATATGAGCCGAGCCTGATGCCTTGTTAAGTGGACAAATTAAATAAAAGCCTTTTTAAAAGACAAATAAAATACTATTAAATGCGTTTGATCTTTTTGATAAAGCTTCATAGCGTCTATATAGAGAAGCTAGTTACTTACAATCTCATTTGATTTCAAAGTGATTATGATTATTATATAAGTGAGTGATTATAATTTTTTTTGTACGTAACAAATTCTTTTTATCAAGTGTTTGACATTTAATATTGATTAGTCCATTAATGTTAATTCCTACGATATAGTAAATAAATCTGACATTAAATTCTATGCTCATATGTGGCGAGATAAAGCGAACATATAAAAACTTTATTTGCAGACATATGTCTACAACAAATTGATTGATTTGAATTTATTGAAGGGACGTCATAAGTGACTATCCAGTACCACAGTAATTAGTTATACTGCCTACTAGATGACATATCATGAGTATGTATGTATGCTTGTTTTCAGGGTCTTGATTGTTCATTGGATTCATATGTGTGTGTGTTTGTATCATAGATAACATACGGAATATTAATTATGTTATTGTACGCTTTTATCATTCGAATTTTCTTAAAATTACGTTTAAGTGTCTGTTAATCACACTCATTATTTCTTAGAGATTAAATACTATTGTGCACATATCTATAAGTTAAAAAGAGGTATGCACGCCATGCATTTGATTACATCAAATCTTGCAAAATAAATTAGAAATTCTACCTCTTATTCAACGGAGTTAAAATTTTGCATATCCTTTCGTTTTAATGACACTGCATTTTTATGATAAGTATGACCCAATACTATACTCAGAGCTAGTTCCAGACGAGAAAACCTCTCAATAGTGAACAGCATAGATATGGAATTTTATATAGTTTGACTCACATGTTAAGGGTTCCTACCATACCAGAAATTCATATAGATATATATCAACATTGTCCAGGTTTCAAAATATCGTATTTAATTTATTTCAGGCTCTGTTTTCTTCATTTATACAATAAAAGCTCCTTGCACGTTGCCTATACAATTAATACCTTTTTTATTAAATAATCAATAAACAAAAATATGAGCCACCCAACGGTACTTGATCGGCGCCGTTCAACGTTCTTACCAACGACCAGTATATTGGTTATATAACATAGATAGATATTATATTACCTACTATATCGATACAGAGATACCGATCTTCAATACCAAAACTAAAATAAATATCCTGGGAACTTGGAATGGTAATATCATTTAAATAATTGTTTTCTTACCAATGTGCTGGAAAGATTGATAGATATTATAGTACTTTTTACATCGGCACAGATCTTTCCGTTACCGGCGTTCCAAATTCAAAATAAATAAACTTGGAATATTAATATCGTTTAAATTGTAGTTCTTCCTTCTGTTAAAGGCGCTAATCTTGCCCTATATATTGTTTCCATGACAGAGGCTATGATAGTAGATCCTGTATATAGTTCAGATGGCTAGCAACGTCCTTGTGATTAACT
>DWPA01000635.1:0-23033 GCA_018251375.1 Calpodes ethlius
CTATACCCCTCACCTTGTGAGAGGAGACCCGAGCCCAGCAGTGGGACAATTATGGGTTGTAATGATGATGATGAAATGATGATGTTCTGTTAGTGGAATAATAATCGTCAATGATCGTAAAATTTTACTATATGTAACCGTTCCCATATTTCCGCAATATATTTTACTCATAATGTCTTACTTTACAGCTGACATAAATAATGACATAATCCGACATATGTCGTTATCGTCTAGTTATTACAAAATTCGAAATTTATAAAGCATTATTAATAATATTTGTACATTTTTTGTAGCTACCCTCAGCTCCTCTTTGGCACATTGGATACTGACGTTAACGATAATGAAGGAAAAGTTGCTGTATCAGGAGTTTTGTTTTTTTCTTTTTTATTAATACATGTCATTTTCATAGGTTACAATGGTGGCATAACTTGAAAACAAACTTTAAACTACAAAATTGTACAATATTATCAAATGATAATAGGACATATATATATATATATAGGTAGGTATAATCCATTAACCGAACTCTTTTGAGGTAAATTATTACTATAACATTGTTTCATGTTTATTATCGACAAACAAACCAGCTCTATGGTAAGTCATCGACGCCCATGGACACCAAGTCCCATAGATCATCGAAGTTTTCTGCGGTAAGAAAAAAGAGAGTAGAAAGAAAAGATAAAAGTACTAAATAAAAAATAGACAGTTGGCAGTCTACTTCTTCTTCATAAGGAAACGTCCACCACGCTGCTCCAGTATAAATTGGTGGAAAAATAAGTTACAAACTTAAAATTATACACACGTAAACGCTTAATGACACACGTATCGCACCTTGCTTAACTCGGGAGATCACATAAAATCTAGAACAATAAATTATGAAAGTTTTAAAATAAATAACAAAAATAAACTTTTAATACCCAACGTGACAAGAAGAGAGACAGAATTAAGAAAATAAAATTAAAACCAAATGTTTACTTATTGTTATACGTGTTGTTAGTGAGCAAGGGCTAGTGGTAATTAACGGCTCCCTTTCTTAGTTGACAATGCGTTGGTGACGCTTGTATTGTACTAATTTTCGCCATGACAGCGCCTACTTACCTTCATCCGGAAAACAGCCTTGTTGGCATCTATTACTTATAAAAAAAAATTTTTGGAATAAAAATTTAAACTCACGATCAAAAAAGACAAGTTTCTATAGAATGTATGTAATTTCTACACATTATAAAATAAAGTTACTGACCTATGTTATCAGATTTAGTACTGGACGGCCCCAAGAACACCATAAATATGAATATTAATATAAACGCACACATATTGCAACTAAACTATTTTAGTTCACACTTAAATTTAAAAGTAGTCTCTTATAAAAATAAATAAAAGTTCACTATTTTCAAATCCATATTAAATCACTGCAACATGTGTTAACGACAAATATTTATATTTAATAATTGTATTGTTTTTAAAACGATTGTCAAGTACTATAAACAGTTTTCGCGAAACAGTACAAGAGTTGAGATAACACTTTCCGCGTAATTCCTACACGATAAACACAAACTAATGAATAAATAAAAAAGTTATCGCTCACAACTTTTTGTATAGAAACCAACGAACTCAATATCTGGCCGCACAAGTCCGAAACCATAATTCGAATTTCGAACTCATTCCCAAACGTCACGTTCCATTTAATTCAAACTGGGAATCAAACTATAACTTTGTTAATGGGGTGTCTGCGCAAGCGACAGGTGTCACGTGGAACCGCGTGGCGGGACGTGTCCGCCAAATGCGGGCGTGTGGCTACTCTGACTCCGGACGTTCGACTGACGTGAATCGCTAGTACGACCCCTTCGTCCGATGGACACGACACGGCGAGCCCATCAATTTAGCTTGACGTTTCAATGAAACCTTTCCTTTTTCCCTGGAGGCAAATTAGCCAGCCACTCCTAATTAAAATACACGTATCGATCGAAATCCGAAACTGAGATGTGATTTGAATTTTAATCCTTTTTAAAGCGTAATAAAATTTTTGTTACAAAGTACACACTCTTGCCAACAATGTTTCGGCCAAATAGGATGTTCCCGTCAAATATAAACTACTAACCCGAATACTTGATTTTCCTGCTTGGCGCGTAAAGCATTTCCTCCCTTGAATTCGTTTAAAAATTTAATGGAGCACGTACATGAAACATTTCTTAGTATTTCAACGTAAATAAGCCAAGTATAAACATTATTATACTGAGTATGTATACTTGTATACTAAACTTGACCTGGTACATAAATAATATAATGAAAGAAAACAGAATATAACTCAGATTATAAAGTACAAATCATGTGTAAATAATTATTAT
Organism: Calpodes ethlius; assembly: GCA_018251375.1. NCBI lineage: Eukaryota > Metazoa > Arthropoda > Insecta > Lepidoptera > Hesperiidae > Calpodes > Calpodes ethlius. The sequence continues at coordinate 2,346 of DWPA01000635.1, forward strand.
TCTATTTTTTTTATTTTACATATAAATGTAGTTAAAGTGTTAAGGATGATATTTAGAACCAGATAATAAATATTATAATATTTATAACTCTTTACAAAATCTGAACACATATACACAAGTTACGATCTTACTTTTTAAACAACATAAAACAAATATCTATGTTTTTATTAGCGACTTATGTCACAACCAAATAACATTAAATTTAATAATTAAAATACTTTAAAATGTATGTGTTTCCATCATTTTTATCACCAAGATATTTTTTGTAACACAATTGCGCACACAATATTTCTCTTGAATTGCACTAATAGCCATTTCTCTTTTGAGACATCTATTAATGTACATAAATAGGTCGAACCTCGAAGCAAATAAATTTCGGTTTTTGGCCTTAAGCCAAAGGTATGAAAAAAGCTTTATGTTCACAAATTTAAACATCCATATCAGATCTTATCTTCCTATTTCACCACTGCCCGATATTACAACGCCTAGATTAATTACAGTACAATTTGGAGTAAGTCTAAGATAGATAGATTATATTGAAGACTATATTTATTTGCTAGATTCAATTACGTTCAAAATGTTTTTATTCAGAGTTAGTTAAAAATGTTCCTAAATCTGGAAACTGGGTTAAAATACGACCTAACGCCTACAGTATCAAAACGTGACATCAAAAACAATGAACGAAAGAAAAACGTATCACGATTGAATAGGCTTACTCTGTATAACTGACTTTATTTTTGCAGAAATATAAGGCCCAAATCAAACTCAAGGTTAAGTATTCTTAAATAGGAATTTACCAAGTTAGTACATTTCACCACCTACGAATTTATTGTCACTTACCATCAGGAGGGATTGTAGTCAAACATTAAATTATAATACAACATTTTTTTTTTAATTAACGTGCCGTAGGCACACGGAAAAGCCATTCTTGTGTGAGTAATTCTAATGATCTGTGACGTAATCAATTCCCTTGTAGGAAGATTAAGGTCACTAAACTATCCAAAAATTCTATCGATAATATCTAACACATATTTGACAAATATTTAACATTACTTTAAATCCTAATACTTGATTATACTGTTGCAAAGAACAACATCGGACAATATTTTAATGCACCATCAAACACCGTGTTTACCACAGTGCTTAATGGTTCATTAAAACACCTTGTTTAGTGTTTAATGGTTTAAACACCGCTTTACGGAGTATTAAACTGGCATTTAAATTACGATTTCGGTTGGACGATATTCGATACAATATTCGCTTAAAATAGTTTTGTCAACGTAATTAAATTAAAGATTTTTTAGCGCTAATGCCTCCATTTTATAATGACGATTTTATAAATAGCTTCGGGCATCTGACGTAGTACGTAGAAATTTGAACCCAGTATTATGGCTTAGCTGAAATTGTTATTCGTCGGGATTGTTGTTGCTGTTTTATTATATGAGAAGATCTAATCTGGAGGTTTATACAAAACGCTTTTCTCTTCTCTCTGTCTCTCTGTCGATGCATGACAATGACATTTAGTGCAGAGATATAATGGCATTTGTCATACATTTTCCGAGTGTGAGCCTGAAAAGAAAACCATTTTAATTAGGGGAGGCGAAGTGTATTATATACCGCTATTGAAAGATTACCCTTTGTTCCTTTTCAATACTTAACTCCCACGTAATATTTATAGAATATTATTTTGTTCTCTTCAATAAAATTAACGAACATTACGATTTCAAAATGTTGTGTACATTATGATATTTAATTACTTTGATGTGGTTAAAATAATTTGTTGATACAGAGTATAAAATAAAGTATGTGAGTGTAATATATGTAATAATATTAATTTACAAAATTAGTTTATTTAGCTATTTTAATCAGTTGTTCGATTATGACATAATAATATTAAATAACAAAAATGTTTTATTCAGCCATCTTTACCACCTGTTTCTATATCTAATGAGCTCCTTCTAACACGTTGCTGGGTGATCATCGGAGTTAAACTAAAGCGATCACGGTTGGTAGTAGGATGACAACTAAAGGCAAAAATTCTTGAGCGAGTATATGCTTCGGAGAGCAAGTAGAGCTATCAATACTGACTTATATCTTTAGATAACAAGTTTTTGTTGACCCATATAACAGGCCTTCAGGCGTAATAACATTCGACACCTATATTGGCCACTAACACCTCCAGCCATTAGCTATTAGGCAGTGTTTTGGAATATGATCTACACCTCATCAGTTAGGAGGAAAGACTTATACCATTATTAAAACAGTAATGGGTTAAAACTGTGAATTATGCGCATTTTTGAATAATATTTTTAATCTTCTTGCCGTTCAAAATTTCACCCAAAGGTATCGTTCGAGCCGTTTCAAGTAAACAAATTTATATTTATAAAAATAGCTCGATTACGTAAGAATACAAATATTGTTATCCTAGCGAAATTCGGTCGATATATGTAATAACAACATTCATATGATTCTGTGTATATTTATATATTTTATAAAGCAGCTTCCGTATTTTTTAATAATCGCCGAGGGTTTTCTGGTGGTGCCACTAGGTATTAAGTCCGCCCATTGTAGTATAGTTTTAGGTATACAATAAAGTGTAAATATATAAATAAAATTATGACTTTCAAATATAGGTTGCCAAAAATAAACCATAAGATTACATTCACGTATATGTATAGAGTTTCATAAAGTATCCATTATCCCAAGGAGTTATCCCAAATAACCTTCATCAAGCTACTCTAAGAATTACAATTATTTACATCTATGTACATTGCTTTACAAAAGAAAAACATCCCATTTCCGTCACGAGCGATTAATCTTTAAAAATAATCAAATATTTCTTTTGCTGAGCATATGAAAATGATAATTAGTTTTACGAGTTTCATTAATTCCGCGTTTTTCTCTTTAAAAAGCTGCCTTTTTAAAACATGACGCGCTGCACAGTCTTTCCGATAGATAAAGTAATCCTAATGTTCACACTTGAATAGATACTATTCCAGCGTTCTAAATTCAATTATAATCATTATAGGTATATACTATTGTAAACTTTAATAAAAAAAATAACTTTGGAACATATTTTTTTATTTTATACAAACACTGCTTGTATATTTGAAACTATACACTTTTATATCTACAAATAAACCATCTAAGTTTCATGAGTTCTTAATAACTACCCCAAAATAAATGAATGTAGAAGCAGTGAATTCACGCAGCCAATAGACAAAGTTTAAACTGAAATGGGTTATATTAATAGTATAATTTACGACACGTCAAAACTATTGAAGTCTGTAACTGATAGCAGCTAAACGGACTTTACTAATATCTACTTCTAGGTGCTTCGTAGCCGGGGAGAGGGGATAATAAAGATGAATTTACTTAATAATAATTTAATCTCACTCACACGCAATAAAGTATAACTAGAGTCGTGATTGTTTAAAAATAAATTAGACTAGACATAGCTTGTTGTTACTATTTACGAATTCTATGAAGCCATGTCTGTTTTTAAGCAATTTTCCTTACTGATCTTTTTTTTTTGTTATGTTTATTAACTAACAAATGAGCAGCCACTTACGAATAGGTAAGCATTTCGTTAAAATCACAGTAAACAGAAGACGCACGAAACCCGTACCTGTTGTACTGAAATTGCTTAATAATAAGAACAAGTAATCACAGAATGAAACATATTATAGAATAATACAATAAAATTAATAAAAAACAAATTGTGACGTACCCATATTCATATTTCATTCCTCTGTAATATCCTCAGTCTTTGTTTGTAGACTACCTCAAACGGAGACTACTGTTACTAAGTGAATATCGGGCCAAAATCGAGATCACTTGTAACTAGAACACGAGATTAATAAACGTTTATTGACGATTGACATAACAAGTTAAAGATTCAAAGGGTTCTCACTAAGATCAAGAGTAATGTGCTTAAATTTTTTTCTTAGATTTTACTAACGGAATCGCCAATTATTAGAATTTTATTTAAGGATGAAAACGACCAATTCTACGAATTAAATTTTAGTTATTCCGACAATCGAACTCTACCTATTCAGCCCACTTAAAAAATTACAAGATTTTCAATCCCGTATTTTTATGTTTATTACCCGAATCATATACTTCCAGACTGGTGACATTTTATTATATTTAATTGTGTGGGTCTCCAAATCCTTCTTAAGTCCTCAAACGTTACATTATAATTTAAATGTTATTTTCAAATATTAACAATCATCACATCTGTACCACAATAAAAATAAAATGGCAACTAATTGTACAAAGTAAAAACCCGATTAAAATAATCCATATTGAATTATTTTAGTATAAGATTAAGTTTACCGTATTAAGTAAGTCTTTTTAAGGCCACCGTCAGCTGAGCAAGGTGTGCGACGTGCGGGTGAATTGCGTGCCAAAACATCGTTAAGGACAGATAATTGAGAATTGAGAGTCAAAGTATTGTAACTAGAGTTGGCGGCCGGAATTCCCCAGAATTGTTCTAGTATCCAGAGTTTGTCTAGCAGAGGGTTGTAGGTCCGTCGTAGATATTTTAATTTATATTATATAAAAAGGAATTTTTTTTCAAGTTATCTATAAAAAAAATCTCAAATGTGCGATTTTCAAACGTTTTCAATGGTGTTGGAAATTTAAGTAATAGCTGCCATAATAACAATACAATTAAATAATTTTATATTTTATTATTTTGTCGGAATAATCCTTGAAAAAAATATGCAATGAAATATCTTGCGACGTAGTAGGTACTCTATTCATATTCGTAACTTACTAATATTGTACAATAATAGGCACCGAATATTGACATGCACACCTCTTACGTCACTATAAGACCGTTATCATTTCGACCCCATTACACAGTTGGCGTACCTTCCTCTTAATCGAGGGGTCCTGGATTCAATCCCGGCCGAAGTAGGTATCAACGTAATAAATAATATTTGTTCTCGAGTCGTAGCTAGACAAGTATGTTTTATTTCTGTTTTTCCTATCACATACGTATAATTGTCAGCGTTTAATCATTTTATTGCCAATCAACAAACATGTCCACAGTTCTCTTACTAATAAATCATAACAATAATATTTCTATGAATATTTAATCTTAAGAGGACTTACTAACTACAGTTCCTCCTATAGTCCTATTTGAAGTTTGTCACGGGTGTCCACGGACACGTGGAGATGGTGGTACGGCAAGGTCATATCCTATCCCATAAAAAGGTACTTGGTTTGATCTTGTACTCTTCTAACCAATATATATGATATCTAAAATATATTCATGAATGCATCAATTTGTCGGTCATGAGATTATAAGCTTGCAAGCAGTCGTATAATATTTCTCATCGATTCATCGTATTAACTACGAAACTCTAAAAATTTAAACATTTAGATTTTGGTCATTTCAGCGATCTTACATCCTTAGAGTCGCCCAAGAGTTAGGTGTTAAAAATTACAAAGTTACAACTTTCTACGTCATGCTCTAACTAGTAACAAACTTTTAACTACGTATCCGAATTGAATAACCTTTGCCATCCAACTTTAATTTCCAGCTTGCCTTTTATATTCAATTTGTTCATACATGTTCCCTAAAATTCCTACAGATTAATAATTTAAATCCTTATTGTGATTTTCAATTTAAAAACAAATGATTGCGGATTTCGTATCTATGTTTAGCTATGATTAATTCTGAAACGTACCATGGTTATGTAACATCATATTATACTAAATAATTGCTAAATATTATTTCTAGGGTTAATATAACGTAAAAAAATAGTAAAAAAAAACAAAAACATGCTTTTACACAACAAAAAATTTAGTAACTTTACTATTCACCTCCTCATTCCTTCGTCTTAAACCATAAGTTCGATAAGTACTTATAAATAATAAGCAAAGTATCAGGTCGTATTTGTCTTAAAGACGCAATGTAAAAAACTAAACGCTAACACACTCATACCCACGCAATAAGATTCCCTGTGTCGCGGGTGGCATGGACAACACAAATAACACATCACTAACACCCATGACCCGACAACAAATATTTATCTGTCACGTAAATATCTGCCTAGGCCGGGAATAGAATCCAGGACCCCTTGCTTCTCAGTCACTATCAACTAGGCTACGGGATCGTCATCGGAAATTAAGCTGTGTTAAATTTTAACTTCATAGGATAAGATAAATTAGTTCTAATTCCGCTTACAAGATTTGACCTACACAAACATATTACCAACATTGCAAGTTCAGTACAATATTTTAATAACACACTTAAATAATAGTACTAGTATTCGTATAATCAAATAATAATAAATTATATTAAATAATTTAATGGTACTTGAGCAAATTCAAAGATTCACAGAGTTTCATATTTTTAATACAAACGATAGTAACCGAAAGCTCTCGTTGACGTAGATAGCGAAGTGTTGTTATAAAATCCCCGATACCAGTACACTGAGGATCAAAGGTACGTAAAAAGGACGTAAAGAGATAATGAATTTACGAATACTCTTTCGCCATCGCACCAAAAAACTCTTAACAACAAGCCTCAAAGCGACAAACAACTACAAGAAATATCAACTTTGTTTAGAAAACCTTTAATACAAAATTACATTTCAAAGCCTTCATAAATATCGTGTGATTGACATGTGTGTATTCTATCGAACCTAGTCTATTATTCTAGTCCCTTGGGGTCTTTTAGTGCAAATACAAAGTGCTACCTGCGGTTAGCCTTGGTTAGTGAATGGAACCCCTTTTCTTACGCCTTGCTGAAAGTCAATAGCAAATCTCTATTATTCTCCTTACCCTTATACACCGATCTGAGAAACATCAATGCCTTCATATACTGTTAGGTTTAGTAATTACGTACCCTTATATTTACTACAAGCCACCACAGATAACATATAACGCTATATACTAACTTGTATTTAATGTATTGTTTCAATTTGCTCTCGTAAACTACGTACGTAGTTGATATGGATATAACTAAAATATTCCGAGAATAAAATACAAAAAATACAACTCGTATTACATTACAATATATACAAGTAATATTACAAAAATGAGCCGACAATAAAATGTAATACATACAACGTGTATTAAATAATAATGTATCGTTCAATAATCGATATTAATCTGTATTATTGTTAAAGAAATTTCTACGATTTATACGTGATGGAAAATTAAATGTTTAATTTTCATGCGTGCATAAGTATAGCCGGTAACCGCACGGAAACATACATCCATATACATACATATGAATTGATAAATATGGGGTTATTACCAATATATTATTTACAATTATACAGAGCTATTTTAAATATTTATAACTTCCGCTCGCCAGTCGAATTTCAACCACAATTCACATTAATATTAAAAGCTTACCTCACATTGGTATTAATTAATGTTTTATTTTCTTTAATAAATTTATTTGTAACATATAATATTTAACTTAGCTTTATGCATTTCTTATCTATATAAACTTCAATTGTAGCAAAATTTAGTCTTTTACATGGTTATATTAATTTTACAAATTATTACACATATTTCATTTAGGTACACGTAATAAATAGATTCTAAACAAAACCGGTCTGAGTGGCGCAAATTAGAGGAAGCCTATGTCCAGCAATGGACCTTTAAAGGCTGATATATAGATAGATAGAAACAAAATGAAAATAAGTTTTTGAAATCTTTACTCTAAGATTTTTATTATTTATATAGTGAAAATACAACCAATTGACCTTCAATAGCATACATATTTTAACAAAACGAAAACTAGAACTCCTAAGCGAACTAATAATACTAAGCGTGTTATTACAGCGTTGAATTACGTTTCCAGACCGCTTGTTGAACCGTGGGAAACCAAGTTCAAATTTCGGTGTACAAACAGAACTAACTATATACTTGTGAATATAAAATTAAATCGCTTATAAATACAGCGAACTGCCGATAAATGACGCGATAAAGAAAACTAAAATGCCTTTAAATTTTCACTGGCTTTTCTTAAGTATAATATAATTTTTTACCGACTTTCACATTTTTTTTATTACAACGAATATCGAATTTCATATTGCGAGTGTACTGCCGTTTCCGATTTCTTCGGTCACCGTCTCTGTTCCGTTTCCGGGGATAAGATGGATTTAAAATAAAATATAAAGTTCCTTAGTCTTGGAATCTACTTTTAAAAATAGATCATTAACTTTGCCTATTAGTTTTCTAGTTACCTACTAAACGAGACGGCTGTAACAAATATATTTTGACATAATCGTATCAACGTAATAATTGTACAATTCTCAGTAGTAACGTGAAATAATTGAGTTATAAACTTATATTTTGTACTGAAAATTGGATTGTAATAAAATAAATAAGCCTGTTTATAATTTTTCGCACTTAATTATTAATAAATATAGCCTTTGTATAGTGCCTTATAACAAAGTTTTAGTGGGTAAAAACCTAAAAACACATAACTCCTTGAAAATATTGAATATTTTTAAAATCAGTTATTACTAAAATACATGATATAAAAACCTTTGTACCCCTTTTAAAAAAATGCAAGGAAGCAAAAGTCGGAGATTGGATGTAGTTAAAGTTTTGACGGAGAAAAAGTGCATGTATTTTTTTAAATACATACTATGAGTTAAAAATAAATTTATCAAAGTAAATAAAATATTACACTCCATTGTTAGCCTTAATATTAGTTACAAATACAATTTATAGACGCGCTGGTATAAAATACAAGCTTTCGAAATTAGAAGTTTACATACAAATAGAAAATACACCAAACACTACCTTATTTCACCCACGACATTATTTTTTTATTTGTAGTATTTGTACATATCGCTCCACTCACACTACCTAAGAGTCCGCATGTGTATATGACACACGGCCTAGACGAACCTTAACAGAAGGAAATAAGTATTGTGAAGATTTCATTCATGTAATTCTATGCTGGTTTAGTATACACACAGAATACCGCTTTGGTTAGCGATCGCCGCTGTCGCTACGCTACCATGCCAACCCCAATCAATGTGAAATAAACCTTAAACAAGACAAGTTACAGTCGAATTTCAACTGCGAAGCGGATCTCTATTACTTATAATTATAAAATATTGAGTTGATTTGACGATACTGACTATAGTAACGATTTAACAAGAGAAAGCTTGCCACAAATATACTTTTATTACCAGAAAGCCCTCCCTCGCTTCTCTTCACTTCCATAATTGTTTTTGTCGCGCAAAGGCCTTTATTTTGGATAATTGTTAAGATTTCAATTAAATTATAAAGCGTGAAAACGAATATTCTCTAAACTAAATACTTTAGCTAATAGACAATAAACTAACACCAAATTGATCGCAATAAGCTTATTTTCTTTTAATTAAAAAAAAATAACATTGATTACTGTGAACTACTCTGAGAAGATGTAATAATACTATTGCGGACTTTTTTGATTATTCAGAAAAGCGGACGCTGTGAAAGCTCGTGTGCACGTATTTTTTCCACTTAGTTCCAGAATATCATACGAGTAGTCTTAATACTACATCCTAAGTTATACATATTTTAGTTATGAATGTACATTAAATAGCCTATAATTATTCTAATGAATATACACATCAAATGGTGAAAGGATTTTCCAAAAAGATTCCTTGTTCACAGAATCCGTCGTATTTCTTTCTAATATTAGTAAATAATGACATAAAATACATAATTTTGTTATTGTTGCTTGTATGGAGTGTATAATAAAGAGTATTATATTGTAAACATAGATTTATAAAGTGTAATATGAAAATCTTTGGTCTAAAGCTTCGAAACTCTTCTCAAATTCCGCCTGTGTTAACATCGGCCGTGTGGCCTAATGGATAAGGCGTCGGACTTCGGATCCGAAGATTGCAGGTTCGAGTCCTGTCACGGTCGACACTTTCTTTTGTTAGTTTTATACTAAATTATTTATATTGATTTTATTTCTGTTTTGAGACTTGTCACTGTTAGATATTGATAAAATATTATAGTAGTACGAAATGACATGAAAAATTTCACCTATTAAAAATTAGAATTACGTAAAATCCAAGATTTTTACAAATCAATATTATCGAACTGGTAGTAAATTTATTTATATATATTTTTTTTTTTTCACTTACGAAAAATAACCATCTTAACTTACAAAGTATATAAAAATATCTTTATTTCTTCTATTCTTTGTTGGCCGGCAAAGCATCACTAATGCCTTTGGTGTTTCTGATGTCCATGGGCCGTAATTAACACTTACCTCCATTCACATCGTCTGTTATTTTGTTAGTTATTTACATAACAAAAGTACTTCTTCATTCATAAAAAAAATACTTCTGAGCTACAAGTTCCGTAATATTTATTTGTCTAAAAGTTCGAATTTACGTAATCCCGATTCGTTTATCAAATTCATCATGTCATGCCATATGACTTTTTAACTATACGTGTAGGATACCTGGTCAATACTACCTATTATAATCAAAGATTACTCTTGTATTTTGTATACGTAAGTACACTACTCGTGACATATTTAAATAGTTTTATTATTGCGTAACATTACCAAATGTATTAATTTTTTTACCTCATTATTTGGTTGTTTGAACATGATAACTAATTAAGTAAAGTAAATTAAATCTGTTGTACTAAGTTCTGTAATAATATAATTAAAATATAATAGTGATGTAAAATAAATAAATTAAATTAGATATAATTCTGTTAAGAATTTGAGATAATTTTGTTAATATAAAAATGTTTTATAGATGACAAGACTCCCGGAGAGGTACCACCATCTCACTTGTACATATATGCCGTGTAATTTTCTTATAACAATTGTATTCCCATCTAAGGGGTGTTCTAGATTGCGAGTTACACTTATACAAGAGGCGATCACCTTCTTCAGGGGTAGCAACGTATTTGTGTCCCACTTCAAGTGAGACATATTACTAATGATTACTAACTTCATATTACTAACGGTACTAACAATGATTACTAACTGGTCAATTACTAATGATGACACTTCAAGCGCGTTGACTATCCTCACCACATAAAAGCTTACAAAACAGGATAGCTTTGAATCTAATATGTGACACTGTTGTCAAGATTTGGTAAGGGATCAACAAAAATATTGTTTCTTGTTGGGTCCTTCAATAATACAAAGGATTATGTGATAATTCTAATACGAAATATGTTACAAATACGTTATTAACGAAAAGTTAGTGTCGTCAGCTGGTGACGAAGTGTTCGTACACCTCGAACAGTGATATTGAAATGCCGCTAGCAATTGTTATTCAATATATAACAGCTCTGGGGTGGATCGGTTAAAACCAGCGCTGTTCGGGGTCACTATACCGCTAACTCTACATCCATCTATCTATCTAAAGATAAACCGTCTTTTGCCTATTTCTGTTTAAGTATTTTATTTGTTATTTATTTCTGAGGCGATAAACTACTTTTATTATTTATTATCATTATTATTATATAGTGAGCGTCTACTAAATTAATATAATAATTTAAAGATTGGAGAATACATTATTTGGAATTATATTGAGTCAACGGAACTATTACAGATATTTATATGCCACAGAATACATCTGCGAAGATCGGACGTTTTATAAACTTTATTCTTCGCTTCTGTACTTGATTTAATTGTTCAGTCACTTACAGTTCACCTTTTTCACTTTTTTCTAGATAATGTTTTTATTGAAATGAAACTTCTCTATCAACATCAACAACGGGCTAAAAAAATGTGAAAAGATTTTGATGAGGTATTTAAAAAAAAGTATGAATCGTTAATTTTTTTAAACTCCCTTCACTAAAACACTGTGAGGTGTAATGTATTTTAAAGAGATTGTATCGTAGATAGAGACGATACAAAGCGGTGTGAATCGCGATTGATTATCAGCCCGAATGAATGACTGCATTAAGTTGGTTGTATGTACTTCAAGTTACCTATATATTACGTGAAATATAATACGTGAAATGTTAATAAATAAAACGCTTAGGCACTCATATCCCCGTACTAGGATTTCCTGAGTAGCGGACGGCATAGACTAAACAAATTAGTAATCACTAACACCCGATAACAAACATTTTTATGTCACATAAATGTTTGCCTCGGCCAGGAATCGAACTCGGGACCTTTTGCTTTGCAGGCTTGGTCACTATCAACTAGGTTACGAGGTCGTTCACCCTCGTAATCCTTTGTATCCCTTTTTAAGAATAATGCATGTAAATGTCTCAAATATGGTATAATTAAATTTTACATGGAGAAGTGCATGGTAACATATATTGACGAAAATTAAATAATTTCATCGTAAAATCGCTCTTTAACAGATAGGATTACAGTCGAATTTTGATCGTAGAGCGGGTGACTTGTAACTATAAGGGTTCTTGCAAACATAAAAATAAATCACTGAAACATTGTTAAAGAGTTCCGTGATATAATTTTCACGGTAACTTTATGAAGAAGTGTCATGTATTCAGGTTTACTTGCAGTGTTTTCCTCCACGAAAACAAGTGAAATAGTAACTAAGGGATCATATATAAATTACGTCACATGTTAGGGGGAGGGGAGGCTTAATACATCCTTTTTGGTTTGCTTGATATTATCGAATATTAAATGCGATTTTATTAATAAAACATTCAAATGAACATTGAAATGATTTCCGGAACGATTTTTTTAGTACCACGAAATATGGCCCCGCTACAGGCGCTTTATCTACGAGCGTCATGTTAATATCAAATAAATATAAGAAAATAATATTTCTATAATTTATACCGGTACAACGTGGCCTAATAACACCGGGTAAAGTAGAACACATACATTCGTTTGTAACGCTTGAAGTTGACACTTGCAGCGGTTTGGCTCGTGGCTCCTGGGTAATACATACATTATATTATTTATAATAATAATATAAATGGGAAAGTATGTTTATTTCTTTATTTGTACTTTATTCACCGTGGAACGGAGCATCGTTATGGTATGATTTTTGAGTGGAAATTGTTGGAAGGCTGGTGTGATATAGGCTAGATTTTACCACTTAAAAGAGTAAACGTAAACTTAAACTTAAACTTAAACTCCCTCCTGAGTATAATGTGGGAGTCTTCAAAAGGAGAGTGAATAGGCTCTTTATAAGTTAGTGCGCACAACATCATAGACTACCGTCGCCACTTACCATCAGGTGGGATAGTGGGATAGACTGACTTATCGTAGGTAAAAAAAAAAAACATTCTTAGGAAATAGCCATTATATAGCGTATTTGAATGTTTCCATGATAAAGAGGTATTTTTTGTAAGTGAGAATGTATGTAATGAGTAAATATCGAAACTACTCATTGGATTAAAAAAAAAACATGTACAGTAACATTACACTGACAAAATTATTAATGAGTAACATATTCTATATATTTTTATTAACAATTGCACTCATGTATATAATATTACACATTTGAACTTCGAACTCAATTCACTTGTGCGAGAGAGTAAATAAAAATATTATATAAACTTCTGTTACTCATTTTAGAATTGTAATAACAAATGCGCGTAAAATACTCATACTTCTAACAATAAAACCACGTGTGCTGTTTCTGAAAATTACTTGTGCATAGCAAAGTTACGTGATAAACGATGACGGATCGTAAGAGCTGTAACACAACACAACTATGACGTTGCTAAACTATGTTGCTGGCTGTGTTTACAGAGCTCTACAAACACGCTCCAACTATTTTCTTAAATAAAACGTAAAAAATGCAACGTGCACCATTGACGAAAAAGTTTTAGTTTTTGAACAATTGGCTCACTCATACTTGGGCACGTAATAATGTATATATTTTCTGTGGTGATTACATCCTAATATACCGTTTTTAACCACAATACTAGTACGTGTTGTAATATTAAAATTTGATCCTTCTTTAGCGATTGGCTCAACACCATCGATATTTCCACCAATATTTCTATTTCAAAGCCACATTTTTGCTAAAGTAGCTTTTATTACTTTTAATACTAATTGTCCCATACCTACGTAATGTAATACCATTCTAAGACAATTTTTCGAGCCTCGGCGATTAAGGTGATGACAGCCTTAGGGGAACATCAAGAAATAAAATTTGAAAATTCATGTGTGATATAAATGTTGCAACGCCAATCACTACCGCGCTCCTATTCGCCGCTCTTCTGTACGCCTGTGATTGTTATAATTTAGTTTTTGAATTCGTATCGTATGTGGAAGTACTTTAGCCTGAATTTCGATTATAACTATTAATCCTCGCCACTATTGCGTCACTCGGCGCTGATACTAAGTGAGACGCCTTGCCATAAGAAATCGTATAGCAGCTATTCATATCAATTATACTTTCACCCTCATAGAGCTCAAAGATCTACAACGGGGAACACCTAATGTCATTATTACATTTGTTGTTCAATAGGGTATACTTGGAGTCATACAACAAGAGCTTTATACTATGAGACAAAATAGACTTACATCACAGAGAAGTAATCTACAATAGTATAACATGGTTTTCTCGTTAACTATTGTCACGTAGACCCTATTTCACTATTTCAGTCGCAACGTATTTTTCTAACGACATTTTTATACTACAAATGCACGGGATATCTGATTCGACGTCCGTTTTACACGTGAATAGTTGCTAACGTTTTTATACGCAAAGTCCCAAATATAAAAATTATTTTATACCAATATTTGTTTTACCCGTACGAACTGGAATATCGTTAAAATGGCCTCTAGCTTTTAGTTTGGAACCTATTTGATGAATCACGTTCGGAGTTTGCATACGTCACTATAGCCGTAACTTTCTTTTTTATATATTTTATGAAATTTCAATTTTATGCGATACACCACACTGTCAACTGGCGAACGTTTCAAATTTAATCTTCTGCATCTGTTATCATAACTGTTTGTCTTTTAAATATTGTTCACAAATCTAATTATATTGAAAACAACATTAAGCAGAAGTTATTTAATATATGTTACTATCAATTCCCTTTCTATCTAACTATCTAATAGTCTTTAAAGTTTCCCTTTATAGATATTGTATTTCATATTACTTACCTACTACTTTTTGACTTTGATAAGATATTGAAGTTTTGTTCATTTTTATTTTTAAAAACTAACCTGTGCTCACTTTTCTTTGAAAACCTATAACTTATTTCGACGCAAACAATTATTTTTCCCCAATAAAGTTTAGTATTCTTTATATTGACATATACTTTTTATTTGTAAATTTAAATAAAAATTCAATATTACCTCAATCTTATATTATATCAGTAAAAAATCTATCCAAATTGATTAATCTTTTCTGTAATGAATAGAAAACAAACACAGAAAAACCGACAAGCAATCAAATTTTTAATACAGTACAAATGGTGATTTACATAAACAATAATACATCAAATTCATATCTCCATTTGATGATTCATAGGTGGCAAAGACACTGGCAAGGGCATACACAACATAAACCAGCCGTGATCGAACTATTAGCAACGTAAATACATTCCGTGAAAAAAGGATCAGTTAATTACAATAGAATATGTTATAGTCCCAGTCATTCAAGATTTCGTCTCAAACACTTAAAAATATAATATATAATGTGCAGTTCTTAATCGATATATCGCTTTACTTACATCTATATTAATATAAATTAAAAAGTATTTCAATAAAATTCAATGGACGTCGTTACAGTATATTTATACATAAAGATGGTTACGAGGCTAGAAAATGACATAGACTACTTTTTATCAAGAAATATCATGTAATTTCTGTAGAAATATTAGTCATCTTACGTATTTGAAACCTTCCATACATTCATTACATGGTAATCTTCCATGGCGCGGACGCTTAAAACCAATACTTTCATCGTCTCACAATTAAAAGCGGAATTTGACAAAGTGACGTAGTATCGACAATTGTTGCAATCAAAACATTTATGTGAAATTTAAATATCTGTCCCAGCTGAACATCGATTCCGATTCTTCCTACAAGCAAGGCGCCGCTACCAAAGAAAGGCCTCCCTACCAAATTAATATGCCATTAAAATAAGGCGCCACTTCCAAAATAAAACGTTACTACCAAAGCAATGCATCACTATCAAAGTAAAGCGCCACTACCAAAATAAGAAGTCGCTACCAAAGTAACGCGCCATTACCAAAGCAAAGCGTAAATACTAATTATCTACAAGGTCGTATAAAGAAACAAGAATTGTTCAATTGACATGAACATGTGTTCGAAACACCCGTCTACAATTCCAATATATTTTAAGTCACTCCCAAATATTTCCAACCCTCCATGCAATTTCCGCAGCCTTGAAGTCGGCTTATTTTCTGTATAAAAACAAACACGTTATTTGCCTCGCACCATGCTTTGATTGTGAAACAAAAACAATTTGAATATTGTCTCTTCTTTTTCTTTATCTTGCCAAGAATAAAGATTTACAATTTGCGTAACATAACAAGGTAACAACACAGTGTGTGTACTTGGAATTACAATGTCAATCTTACTATTTTGTTTTATCGTCATCATCATCACAACCCATAACTGTCCCACTGCTGTGCTTGAGTCTCCTCATACAATGTGAGGGGCACAGGCCATAGTCCACCACGCTGGCCAAGTGCGGATTGGTAGACTTCACACACCTTCGAGCACATTTTAGAGAACTCTCGGGTGTGCAGGTGTCATCACGATGTTTTCCTTCACCGAAGCAAGTGATAATTAACTTGCAATACGCACATAACTTTTGAAAATTAGAGGCTTGTGCAGGATTCAAACTCATACATCCTCATTCGGTAATCCAACGTTCGAACCACTAGGCTATCACTGTTTATAATTATTATATTTTGTTTTATATGAGAGGTAAACCATCAGTTATTTGGTCTATCTTAAGTGGTCATCGTTGCATGTGGACACGTGCAGTACTAAGGGAATCTCAGATATTTGTTTTGGATACTCAATGATAATGACGAATTGCCAAAATTAAAGCTTCCCTCATATTTAACAAAACAAAAACACCAAACTTTCACAAAAATATCTACCGTTATTAAAGAACAATAGACCAAAAGTTTACTTAATTAATTTCTTTTCTATCCCAATATTATTATTACGAAATATTTAGTACAATAATTACCTTCCATCCGCTGTTGTCTTAAGAAGGTTACTCTTTCAATGGGCAAAAATATCAGACCTTGTTAGCTGTACGTCTAGATTTGAATAGTCTTATAACACAAGTCTAGACTTTTGTTCTTGTAATATTTCATAATTAAGTATCGGTTACAGCATGTTTAGTTGATATAAAGCTCTAGAAAATGATACTTATATAAATGATAATTGTAAAATGGATAACAAACCCATAGGGAGTAATTAATTAAAGAGTTTATATGAAAATTATTATTTTATTAAATTAATACGCGTGTAAGTAATAATGTTACCTTGATAAAAATCGTCCTACCATCTGAGTTCATATTAACGCACCACATTTCTGATAGCTGATGATCATCTCTTACGAAAGACCCTGTATAATCTGGTGAGCCCTTAAAGAGAATCATTTAACAAGTGAAGCTACTTACCTCGCTGCAGCTAATTCAGATTAGAATCCATTAAGCAAACGCTTGAAATTAATAACAGAAAATTACTTTATTAATACAAATCTAAAAACTCATTAGCGGATATGGTACTCCTGCCTTTTTATAATTTATGGACGAAAATAAATTAGACGCGTGTGGTTTTAAATTAAAATAATCGCTAATACTTCATTAGAATATTAAATTATAAAAGCATAAAATACTGGCCGCTTTCGCTGTTAAAAATGATAATTTAAAAACCTAAACATCATTGGCGCTCCTACAAAATGAGGCCACTGAACGAGGTAAGTGTATAATATAACCTTCGTCAATTTAGGGTAATTGCCGTATACACTGAAGGGTAACTGAATTTTACCAAGTTACGCCATATTGTCCTTTCATTAAGTCATGACAAATGTTGAACGCACCACACAGTACAATAGAAGGGATTTTATGAAGTAGTGACACCACTGTTCAAATAAATCAGGGACTTTATAAACTTAACAAATATGTAGCTGATATCTTTAGTAATACGTTTATCATTTATACCCCTAATTATGAAGTCTTAATGATAATTAGTCAGGATACAGTTCGAAAAATAATATGACTTATGAGCACAATGAAATAGTAAAATTTAAGTAAATATAATTTGTAATTTTTGTCTTAATGTCACTATGACAAAATGTATACCGATAGGTATCGATCGATAGGTAATATCAGATATGATATTGACATAAATAGAATATTATTCCATTGGTGACTTGATCCTATAAATAAGAAAAAAATAATACTAAATCCTATTTCTGAATCAACTAACACTTAACCATTTTTTCTTTTTATATTCCTGATTTTGAATATAGAATAGTAATCTCTATAACCAGAAAAGTTTGGCGGTCCTACATGCAGTAAACACGCATATTACGCGGAGGGTAGACCTAAATAAACAGATTTGGTTCCCAATAACGATACAATATTGATGAGACGTTTTGTTAATTAAATCTATTAGAACCTTCATTTCATTACCTTCAATGCCATTCCACGAAGCCGATTCGGATCCGATGAAAATATTATTGATAAAAATATGGTTTTTGAGTACAAAAGTATTTGATTAATATTATAATAGAAGATTGTTGACGATTAAATGGTTAATAATAAAATAAGCCAGCTTAAAACAAAGTACAATTTTTATAACCGCAAGTAAAGATTTTAATTGCTCTTAATTTTTACCGGATTATAATGACATCAATCGTCTTTACCATAGAAACAACCTAACCAAGACAACTTTATTCGCAGGGTAATACTTAAGTCTCAGCCACAAAGGCATTTTATGCTCTAATTACTTTGTAGCAATATAAGCGTCACGTCAACACCAATTTTCAAATTCAAATAATATCACTACAATTTGTAATGCAATTTTATCATACAATAAAGCGAACTCAAACATTTTTATTTAACACTTGACACCAACACTTTCCGCACAAAGCGAATTCGCCTCAAGCGTTGCGACTCCTAGCCCACGCGTTACAACTTTCCGAATCCTATAACTGTAATTCTTCACACTCGTATTAAATGGATTCATCAAATTGTGCACATTCTATTTCATGTTTAAAATATAACCAACTGTATTGTAAACATTCACATACGTGTTTCAATTCAAACATTTTGTGGTAGAACGTGCTGACGCGATGGATGGTCCTATGTAAACTTTGTCGCGGCTAGAAAGCGTAAATATTATTACAATATACTGAGTCTGCCGACATGGCATCGCGACCGCAAACATGGCTACATGTGTCGAGCCAGCTGACCAGTATCCTTTGAGGATTTGTTTGCCCACACTAGTATAGGAATTCTCGATAAGGCATACTAGCATATCCTTTTGTGAATATTAAGGAGTTCCCAAATACTATGCCGTACGTTACAAGTTAATTATCACTTGCTTCGGTGAAGGAAAACATCGTGATGATACCTGCACACCTGCGTGTTCCATAATGTCCTCAAACGTGTGTGAAGTCTTCCCATCCGGACTTGGCTAGCGTGGCGGACTTTGGCCTTATATGAGGAGCAAATCCTGAGAGTAGACCCGAGCCCAGAAGTGGGACAATTATGGGTTGTATGATTGTATGTATGTGATGATGATGTCGTGCTTCTTTATGAAATAAGGATAGCAAACAAGCTTGCACTGCAACTATATTCTGCTGCTCAAGGAAATCTGTGACAAATTTCAAATATGACCGTAAAAGAAACTAATCACTTAGTCCTCTAAGTATTAACGGTTAATAAGGATATCAGTCTGTTTTGTACAAGGGTTTTACTACTTGACCATTTAAAGTAATTTCTACATAAAATACAGAAAGTGAAAAGGTACTCCATTCATACTGTAATGATGAGTTATTCAGGATTTTTTTTTTCAAAATGATAAGGTAATTATGTTATTCTATAACATCTGCAACACTCTTTACTATTTCTTGAATATTACTGATCGCATTAATACAATACAATACGCAAACTGTATTTAACGATACGAAACTGTGATAAACTATTAGAGAATATATTAGTAGTTTATATGAAGAGGTAGTACAAAAATGTAAGATATTTGCACGTTGGAAGTGTGAGATCCTTCCATCCTGAACCCAGGTCTACTTAATCATCAGGAACACCAAGAGAGAGCAGCGCGATGAAGAATGGACGAGGTGGTAATACCGATTACTAAGTTCTATACCGTCTAGTTAAAATCTTAAATAAAATAACGCTCACACCCTCATACCCGCGCACTAGGATTCCCTAACACCCACGATCCGAGAACAAACATCTCTCTCAATCTGATAGTGTTCAGCGTACTAATATTAGTGTTTTTCTAGCCACTGCCCTCCTGAATTCAACCATGAATCGGTTAACGTGTGTAGTATTGTCAAAGAACCAATAATAATGCTGCAAGCCACTTTCTTTTTGGCTGGCAAAGCAACAATGTTCCTATAAGTGGCTATAATAAGGCCCATTATTTATTATTGATGGATTTAAAAGAAAGACAAAAACCCCAGTTTACTCGCTGAACTCATACATTATTCTCCTGCGATCAATTGCTTTTTTATTTAACATTAGTTAATGCTGAAATGTTTTAAATAATGC
>DWPA01000636.1:0-23008 GCA_018251375.1 Calpodes ethlius
ATAACATTTTTTACAATTTTTGTCTGTCTGTCTGTTTGTTCTCGATTTTAACGGGACTTTTATTGGCAGGTAGCTGACGTAATAAGGAGTAACTTTGGCTACAAACATAATACAGTAAAACACTTTTTGTTAAATTGCACGCGGTCAAAGTCGCAGGCACAGGTTTTATAAAATAAATTCATAGTAAAAAAGAAACGAAATACACGCACGGATGACGCAAACAATTTTGTAAAGATACTATTTACGATTGACGATTTCACATCTTGGCACTTTCATTTAAGGCTAACCCCAAGAATAATATTACGTCATGCATGTCGTCAAAATGCATTGTCATTGGGACTAAAGCGACGTGACAAATTTCAACTTCATAAGATAAGTCTTTCTAATTCAGAGTCCTAGATTTGTATCAAACAAAATTATTAAATAAAAGCTCTTAAAGATGAGCTACATACTATACTTACCTACTTTTGTAATTGTTATTTATTGCTTATATTGTTAAGATGTGTTTGTTTGTTTGTCTTTCTTTCACGGTGGTGTGATTCTCTGGGCAAATAGTTGTAAGTCTGAAGAGTTACATTCTACAGGTACCATTTGACAGACTTCAAAAATACCTGTCATTTATTATTGATTAATATTGGCATGTCAGTAATTACTGATCCATGACAAAGGCATACTTGTATATGGCATTTTACGACTTCGTTTACTAACATACACTCTGTTTTATATATAGTTATTTTAATTATTACAAAAGTTACAGCGTTAAACCAAAAACCGCTTCAAGTAAAAACTTTGCCCATTTAGACCACTTTGTATCATCCACGATAACTCTAGTAGCTTCCATTACTTCAGCTAAACCCTGACATAAAAGCTGGGTGAGTAAGGAGCTTGCGCTAGCCTTATCTCCTTTGAGTTGAACTTTACATATTCTTATATTCGCTGCATCACGCCACGACAGTAGGTACGGTACACCGGTTTCAGGCGAGGAAACCACGCTTGAATGCTAACCAACCGTGACTCTACAGTTTCTACTCCATTTAAGTTAAATTTTAATACATTATCATAACCATTTACATAGCAACTTAACCGGTACGATAAACGCAGCATCTTTAACCACTTGTTCTACTGCTGACTAAAATTCGACAAAGCGATTGAACTTATGATGATTGAACGTTGATTATAGTAACGAGTACGAGAAATAATTAAAACAAATGATTTATGAGAAAATTTATCGAATTAAAATGTAATATCTAGTAAGTACTTAAAAGCAATCAAAAATTACTATGTTTATAGAATTTTCACACAAAATTATCCCATGGATACAGATTAATTTCCTGGAATGAAAATTATCCTATTATTTAATCTATATTTTGCCTATCTATAAGTGCCAAATGTCATCCAAATCTACTCAATCGTTTTTATTTTTTACGAAACAAACATACAAAAATTAATATTTATAATATTATAATGCATAATCAAATATATATGCAACGAAATTAAAATTTATGTAACTTAAATTTTAAATTATTTTGCAGTTTATCACACTATAAATCTTCGCAGCGCCGCGGTAGTACAGGGGTCTTATAATCGAACCTAATTATTGTTCTTTGTGTTAAAATTCAGAGGGATTTTATGCAAATTAAGACACGTAGGAACGCGTCGGCGTGAGAACAATGTAAAGGCAGCGCTATAAAGTTGTTAACGTATCCTCCACTTATCGACTCTGTATTTTTAAGGTCTTATTTTAGTTATCAAGAGGCAGATAATTGTACTAAATAAGACTTTTGCTTTTATTACTCTGAGACGCGAAAAAATAAAAAGAATGACCCTGTTTACGGTGAGAGCTTAATTTGACTAAAACTTTTTATGTAAAACGTCTTTATGCAATTAAACTACATAAACAAGAAAGAAAAAAATGTCTGTCATGGTATTTTATTTGCACAAAAGTTAAGGTCTTTAAATTTACTAAGTATTATATTACTAACATATGGGTACTCACGATACGCTTTAATGTACCTACTTGCGGTGACCATGACTATGCATTGTTATGTTTTGTACATGCATTGTTACATTATTATGTTTTGTTAAAGATGAAAATCTTAATTATTTAACAAGAATAAATCCAAATAAAACAATATCAATATTTCTTACTCTACGTTACTCTACTCTTACTCCTTGCATTAGTTCTTGATAGTTACATGATAATAACATATTAGAAATTATAATATATATAAGGTTAAACTATATACATGTTAAAAGTATACAATTTAAACTTTAAACCCAATTCATTGGGTACTGGACAAACACTTATAATTGTTATTCGAATTCATGAATGGTTTTAACGACATTAACTTTATTTGACAGACGTCAATAGCCTCTAGTATAAGTGCAAATAGCAAACAAGCACCCTACAGACCGGGTAACAAATGCTTATAAAACAATAGTTACACGGCAGAAATCGTAAGAGGTTTGTATCGCCCCAGTACAATTTTCTATAGAATCAGCATTTGCTGCATACGTCCAAATATCTAATAAATATTCTAAATGTAATTTATCTGGGAGGTATAAATCATAAAACTTAAATTGCGTGGTCGGCAAATGTTCGCTCTATTTAACGCTCCAGTCAATGCTCGTAGTTTGATCATGTTCAATATGTGCCTTCCATGTTAACCTGCTTTCGGTATGAAGACCTGAATATATCTCATGAACTCTCATAACGTAGAACTATACCATTTTTAATTAAATAAAATAAAGTAGATATAATTTTATTCGTGATTGCGAAATTCATTTTAGATATGCGGTTTTACTTGCATTAATCGTTAAAAGTTTAGGATTTATGTCGCCTTCAGTATAATAATTATTATAGATTTAATTTAAATTAAGAATAGAATAAGAACAATAGAAGAAGCACGTAAAGTCTACTTAAAATGTAAGCTTTTGGCCAGTTCCATGTCAGTTGAACAAGGTCCCGGAAGAGGCAATTGGAGTGTCCCCCCCCTCCCTCCTTTCCCTCCCTTTCTCCTGCGTAGTAGTACAGCTTTGCGTAAAATTTATATTATTATTATTATGCACTGATATTATTATCTTGCTTGAGGCAACAGTCGAACGACTCATCGTGTTCCACCTGGAAGCTAGGGGCCAGTCTTTCTTTCTTTTTTCTTCCTTGGTCTTTGGTATTGTTATATTCATCGGCAACAGTAAACACTAACCATCAGGTGATACAATTTACACTTAATCCTCCATCGCTTCTATTAATTATGCATATATGAAAAAGCAGAGGTCCCAGTATTGAGCCCGTAGGAATGTTGTAATAAATTTTATCACTCTATCAAAATACAATAAAAAAACCTTCACTCACGTTACTTATAGTTTCCATTAAAAATTTTTAGCAATACCTGAAACAAAAAAAAAATAATAACTTTACAAGAACTTTTACGAATAGTTCCTAGGATAACGTTTTACTAAGCAGATTCCGACGTTAGACAGAACACTGCTGTTACACAACCATATAAATCCCCGTGTGGCAGAACACGTCACATAAACTTGATTTATCTCTCGTGACGTAAGTTAACCCGTAACAAATCTTATTACAATTTCACCTCACTAAAAATGTATTCTAGACACATAAAATACATTGTACGCGCTCAAGTTAATGGTGGAATGAAAGGTTTTAAAACGATAAAGAATAAAAAGGAATGTGACGACAACGGTTATGTATTTACGTTATCGCGTTTGGAATAATACTTATTGTACACTTATTTAAGGTAATCTATAAGTATCACGTAACTGACTCGCTATTTCACTCATTCTCGTCTATTTTAAGGAACATCAGAAAAGATATTTTTTGTGTTCAATGCCAGTAAAGCTCTCCAATAAGCAATTGTGTCCGATTGCTTATTTTATACTTTTACGTTGATATTAAGAAATCGGTTACACTTTTTCTTTAATTTTTTGTTGTTATAGCCCAAACCTTAATAAATGAACCGGACTATCTAAAGGATGTATCTAATATCAATTTTGTTATAGATTACACTTAAACTACAGGCGATCAGCTAATCGCCAGAGTGATAACGCATTTGTGTCCAACTTCTAGTTGGACAACTTACTAACGTTTGCCAACTAGCCAATTACTAACAGGACTAACTTACACGAATAGTCCTAGCGTCCACAACCATCTTACTGATAAATAAAAAAGTAGTAGTACGCCTAATTCTAACAGGACTTACTAATTAGAGGAGGGACTATTCCCTCCTGTAATCCTATTGAAAGTTTTACATATGTTTTCATAGACGACAGAGTACGATGGCACTGAAAGCTAGTTTTCTATCCATATCTCTTAAAACGGAAAGAATTCACATGCCTATGCATCACCGTATTTCCAATGAAGCAGATAGCGGGAAAAACTATGTTAAATCGCTCTT
Organism: Calpodes ethlius; assembly: GCA_018251375.1. Taxonomy (NCBI): domain Eukaryota; kingdom Metazoa; phylum Arthropoda; class Insecta; order Lepidoptera; family Hesperiidae; genus Calpodes; species Calpodes ethlius. Next base: position 4,419 of record DWPA01000636.1, read on the forward strand.
CCCTGCTGCATTGGATTACGTGAAAACATTTTACGGTTGATGTTAAGAATGTTGTAGCTAGCCTGATCTTTACTTTAAGAACCCGAGAAGAAAGCCAGATGAGAGTCAGAATTAAACTGGCACTATTTCCTGGTCCTTTGTTAACACTGCGAACCACGAGTAGTGAATATTGGCTTGGACTTGAAGAATGACTTTTTCAGACAATTTCAGACATCGCATCTATTACTGCATAAATAAATAAAAAATAGTAAGTGCCTTTTATATTACAGCATATTTATACTACATAATACGGTGATAATAATCCTTATACTTCTATCAAAATGGACGTATTTTGCGAAGATGTTCTAACTCTAACATACTTATAATAAGTGACTACAAAATATTGATTATAGGAATGGTAGTTGTTGGACAACTGAAAATACCAAACCCCATCCCAAACTGGTAGACTAGAGAAGTCGTAAAGGTCGCCAGGAGTCAGCCTCGCTAGAAGGTAGAGCTTCGCGTAAGAATTATATTATCAATATTATGACGTTTTGTTGCATCTGAGGACTTGAGAATCTTGCCTTTTTTTCTTGGTCGATAACGCTTTAGTCTCTGATGTACATGGGCAATGATGACCATTACCAAGTACATTAACAATTTGCAAATAAAGGTTCTAAATAAAAAAAAAACTTTTTATAATTATTCACAAAATGGGCTAAAATGCCAAGCCACGATCAGATACCATCATTAGCTGTGGATATGAGTAACACCAAAGTTAACATCGAAGCGTTGCTGACTGAAAAAGAAGTAGCATTTTGGATGGTAGGCAAGGATGGATATCCCTTTACATACTAAAAACCAATAGAATAATTTTGTTATCATAAAGGGCCATTGAAACCATTTATCATGTTTCACCATTTTATATTTAACGCAAAACTTTGCAGTGAAAAATACCTAACGAAAAGTTAAAAAGAAGGAATGAAGATTTCAAAGTTCGTCGATAAACATTCATCTGCATTTAACTTTTCAGTGTTCTTGACTACCAGTATTCAAAACTTCATCCTCATCTTTATCTTTTAAGAGTCGAGATTCGAGATACAACTCTCTATCTTTGACGTAGCTCCTGAGAGAGAAAATAGTTCTTTCTGTGTTAAAATGTCTGTAGTTTTATCACTCCCTGTACTCGAAAAATAATAAAACCTTTATAAGATTATTGAACGCAGTTATCTCTTTCTGTATTTGTCTATCTATGACTTTTAATTTTATAACGATTATTAAAGAGCAAGAAAACTTTTGTGCAGTTTTTTTCATTCTCTAAAGATTTAGAATAGGGATTTCCAAATTATATTAGGCAAGAGATTCCATTTTCAAAGTGAACTGATATCTCAAATCTCCGTAGCCAAATAATGAAAATGATTCAGTTATTTTTCTTACTGAGATTTTATCTTGCTTTTATCGACTTGTTGAATTTTTTAAAAATATAAGAATAAACATCCTACTAAACTTATATTAATTAATAAGGATCAATTTTTAGACCTCGTCAACCCCCAAAGTTAGTTTTCGTTTATGTCGACCCCTGAGAAACTGATATCTACCCCAAGGGATTTGGTGTCGACCAACTATTTTGGAAATCCTTTGTTAAGAACATTGAACCTTGATTATGACTTGAACAGTGTTATTTTATCTATTATAGCAATTGTAATTTCTAAGCTCACGTTAATTCAAAAAATTTTATATCTTCAGATGACATAATTTTCAACCCTTTAAACATTACCAATCTCTTCAGCACTGGAATAACGTAGCAAAATATATTCAAGGCATATAAAACGATAAAGAAGAATCCTTGTCTTGACGTGGCCTATAGACGGGTTTTAAGAAATTTTAAAATTGCATCACCTTTTTCCATTAGATGTAGCTTTCGCTGCTCCACTGACCTACACACACCTATTTTAGTAGTAGCGACAGAAAATTCCACATCGGATGCACATCTACGCGCATAAGCTTTTTCCTTTCAGGAATTTATGTCCAGTCATGTCTTTTTATCAGAATTTGCTCGATTATAAATGATAAAATTTCATATGTCCAAACGATTTTAAGCCTGAGTAATCTATACTATATAATGAACGACCAGTCCGATTTGAAAGGTATTTTTGTATATTATGACAGCCAAATTGATACGGAAGCGATTCTTTCGGAAGGCTTATCTAATAATAGTATTAAGCTTAAGTCTATGAATAGCGTTATATTTTAAAGTATCTCAAAAGAAATAGGTACTTCATACTTCACAATAAAGAAATTTAACGCTAATGGGTTTATTTGCGTACACTGAAAAATGGCAAACTATACGCATGTACTATAAACTACATAACATTATTAAGTAGATGAAAAAAATCTGCATGAAAATATATCATCATCATTTTCATTACTACCCATAATTGTCCCATTGCTCGGATCGCCACTCCTCTCAAAAAGTAAAAAATATATACTATACTATAACTGTACACCTATCTCTTATAGAGATGGGAGAAAATGAAAATACAACATTTATGATATTTTGATCCACTCATCCAAATTAATTGTGTTATTAGCATAATATCATTGGTATAGATAATGCCGCAGCCTACCGAAAATACCAAACATATTATGTAAGCATTGAAAATATTATCTGTTAAATATATTGTGGGCACAGTGTTAAAAGCCATTTATTTACATAATTGTGTTTTAATAACTTTCATTAAATGTAATAGAACATTAATTAGTATCTATCCATCTATTTCCGAAGGAAGCCGCCCGTCCGAGCTGGATTCTATGAGTAAATTTTGTTTTTTTTTAATTGCATTAAGCTATTTGGGTCACTCACAAAAGGCTATAGGTAAATACTAGGATGTTTGAGTGCGCTTTCAACAAAAACAACTTTGACATTCGTCGTGATTTTCATCTCATCTGTGTTCATTTTACTTGTTCACATTCCACCCGCAGTGAGGCGCTGATTTAATCCTAAGACATAATACTAGGTTCCGTCAGGTAACCTACAAGGAAGGCTATTTAATCGGTGTGACGCAGGTATGCGATGTATTCGCCATTGATGTTAATGCCACGTCTTTTCCACTCCATTAGCTTAAATACGTTTGCCAACGCAGCGGAGAACAGTTTTGGGGATGTAATATCATCCTGTCTGACACCTACCTGCAGTACGATAGTGTTCGTTGCTGTGTTGTTTAGTCTGATGGAAATTATAGCCGATTTTTATAAACTTCAAATTCATTACACTATATAAAAGTCTATCCGGTACTGTCTCGATATTCGAAGGTTTTCACAAAGTCCTCATAACAACAGGTTAATGACGGACTATTCTTCCTTAGATAATATTAGTATGCCTGGAAAGTTCGTGCTGATTTTCGGTAGGTAGCACGAGAAACCTGACTAAATATATCACAATTAATAAAACTATGACATATTTACACTGTACATATTCTAAAAGAGATAGCTTCAGCCATATGTGGACAAATTTTGGTTATGATTCGTTAATTTCATCAATATTTGAATAAGCTGCGTTTTAATTGTCCTAAATATCGACACGAAATTTTCGAACAACCCAATATTTCCCTAATATTTCATAGAATCTGCCCGATAATGCGAGTACTATTATAGGGTATATATACATGCTATATGCTGGACTGCTTCAAAGGGTTACTTAGACAAAATAAATTATGTTCATACTCGAATGCTAAGTAGATATATTTAAACTTTAGTCACCAATATGACAAAAAATATTAAACAAAAAATATCACTTTCATTATTTGTTTTCATAACGTAACTAAAGCAGACATTATTGTTAAAATAAAATGTTTTTAGGACTTTCAAAACGCTATTGTAATATTTTAAAATCATATGACTCCCAGGAGGCATGAATTTTCTTAACTCTAAGTAACGCTTTTTAATCTTATTTACTCAGTCCGTTGCGATTTAAACGAAAGTCACTGAATCCATTAAAAAGACTGTAAAGGGAATACAAAAGTTATTTAACATAAAGGTAAGTTTAAAATAAAATTTAGAATAAAGTAAATGAGACTCCATCGAATGCTGTTGTCGTATAGTCAGTTTCCATACGTAACCAATTTTGTGATTCACGCTGTTGATTGATGATTGAGGTTAGTCACAAATATTGAGTATCGTTAAAATTGTATTCCTTTTATTTTAGTGAAGACTTCAGACAATAAATTTACTAGACATATAAACATAATACAAGCACTCTCCAAACCAATTATATCTACCCATACTTTGACTACGTGATGTTAGATTTACCAATATGAACGTTCTTTACATTAAACGTTATGTTGGATCTCATTTATATATTAGACTTCGCTTAAAGATCCATAAAATTATTGCAATATAACCATGACACAATTACTAGTTATGTTAGTAATAATAGTAAATAAATGGTTCAAAGAAATAAAAATACACTTTTACACTCACAAACAATTAGTAGGACAGTAGTTAGACAAACAATAAAACTAAGCTGTTAATTAATCATTGAGGAGTTCCATCATCTGGAGCCAACCCTGAACGTAGTATCAGGTTATATTTGTCATAAAGATACACTCTTATTGAATCTAAAGTAATGTAGCAACTTCGTAACTTAAAAGAAAATTGTTCTAATTCAGCTAGCAAGATTTGACCCAAACAAACATACTAACAAACATGGCAGTTTTTAATTAATGCTTTTAAAAAATTATAAACTTAATAAATTATCAATATAATTATATGAATGTATATGTATTAAACACATAAGTTGTATTCCTATCAACCAGAAATGGGTTAATTAATAATGAAAAACAACTATTCATCATTTTTATTAGATTTTCCTTTCTTAATTGTATTAAGCGTTTAGATTTAATTGTATAATCTTAAAAGAATACCATTATTGTTTTGTGCGCTAAAGAAGTATAACTTCTTAAAGGATCACATGCATAGCACCTAAACAAAATTTTAATTTCATTTTCTATTATGTATGTAGTAACTCTAATAATTCGTGCTGTAATACAACGAGTACTAAAAAATAAGTCAACAAGCAATTTACTGTTAAGAAAGCTCGGCTTTTTAGCTGCCTGAGGCTGAGCACAATGACTCAACAGTTAGATTGTGTCACTGGTGCTTATTAAAGTTCGCTTTTTAACTTGCTACCCTCCAGAAATAATATTTCTACTTTTTGCTCGAACATTTGTAAAGTTGGACTTTAAAGTACGTGGAGGAATCATCTGTCGTTCTGTTAACTTAAGGTCAACATTCAAACGTGGATGAATTTTTATTAAATTTGTCTTCTTCATAAAAATATGAGCATGAAAAAATATAATTTCTTGAAAGAATATGAAATAATTATCTCATCTTATATATTATACTAAAATACGTAGTTTTATAATATATTATTTTTTTAATTAATGTATCAATCATATTTATTTTTCATTGTGTCGACATTTTGTTGTTACGGAATTGAATATTCTTAATACTCCGTGTTCTTTACGGTAAGGTTCGTAATTCGTAATGTCGAAGGATTACTTCACTTTGACAGTATTTAAAAAAACAGAATGAAAGTCCGTATATAATAAAGTCATAAATAAAAATAAAAAAATAATGACATTGTAATAATACGGTTCGTAATTTAAACTGACAGATTTCGATGACATTGTATTTATATATTAAGAAACGACAAGGAGTTCAGCCTTCTTTGACATATTGACTAATTATCACTCTTTTATCCAACTGATATTTTAAGCAGCGTGTTATTAACGTGCAAATCGGATCATTAACATATGTTAGATTTCATTAATCCCATGCAACAGACAGAGATCAATAACTTTGGTCAACTTTTACCCCTCAGAAAAATGTGATTCCAACGTGATTACCTACTCGTAAATTATTATATTTATTGTCATTTGTTACGAAAAGTACACTGCGTTGTATAATGAATCTGCAGGATATTTTTGATAATAATAATAATCTAATGATGAAAAAAATAATAATGACTTCAATATAGAATGTTCAAAGTTATCCCATACATTTTTCATGTTTTAATAAGTATTTATAAGATTAAAAAAATCAATGATCTTACCTATTTAAAATATATTTAAACAACAGGTATGTACGATCACTTTGAATTTTATTAATATAATCTAATAAAACTCACAGTAGTATTAACATAAAATTAAATTACATTACGTCACGCTTATGCGTCAATCCGTACCTCGTTACCGTGTTAACACTTCGTCAGCTGGTCAAAATTTTCATAATACGCCCCTGGGGTGAAGTGAACCGTGAACGATTCGAGTGATACATCTGTCATAATTAATGATCGAAATTAACTCGATGCTCCATTAACTTAACGAATGCCTGTCCAGTCTGTCAATCATTCTGGGAACGTAGGCCGTGAGGCACAAGTCGGTACGACAGACGGTATTAATAAATTGTTCTCTTTGATGAGATATGAAATTCCTTTAAAGGTTATTAAGGCAGTATTTGCTTTTGTTATGCCATAAATACAACATTTTTAATTATTGTTCGATTTTGTTTCGTGGAATAAGGATAGCATTGCATTGCTGTGCTACCAACCTTTGTCGCCCATCTGTGTGGGACATCAGTGATACCTCGAATAGAACAGTATTTAAGTAATAAATCCGGATTCTTTTAAGTGTTAATAAGAATGTCAATTTGTTATTATTCGTTTGCAAGAGGACTATGGTCCTTAGGATTCTTAGTGTAGATTGTTCATCTTAATAAGTATTAGTAATCGTTAGTCTTTTGTTCCGCTCAAAATTCTCGGATCCTTAAGGACAGATGATCGAATGTTTTACAAATGTTACATTTTTAATTATTGTCATATTATATTACAAAGATAAATCGGAAGATTAAAAAAAACTATACCCGTAGGACCAACGAGAATTGAAGAAATCATTGAAAAATATCTTTATTTAGCGAACTCCCATCAGTTCGTTACTTTGAATGTCTCTTATAAGAACTAAATTCTCAAATTTCCATTCGCAAGTCTCGCGTACATTTAAAATTAGTTTGTGCAAAAATTCAAATTCTACCGCTTGCAGTTAAAACACAAACTTTTACGATTCTTAAAACCTTATAATAACTTCAGGTAATTACACAAAATACACCTTGTATTTTATTTGTAGACAAACTTTAATTTCCGCTAGGAAATTTATAACAAAATACAACTTGTATTTTGATAGTACACAAACTTTAACTTCCGCTAGGAAATTCATAATAACAACTTGTGTTTTGTCTTTACACTGGCTATAATTTCCGTTGGGACAGTTGTAACTAAAATGTGATTAGGATTTTGTTTGTACACAATCTTTAACTTCAACAAAAACATTTTATAGGTTTGTTGAAAAATAATCTAAACCGCGTATTTTTAATTTATTTATTTTATGCATAATACATAAACTTTCCTTAGTATTATCAAATACACGGAAATAAAACGGAAATAAAACAGTCATTTGTCTAGTCCACAAGTTTAAATTGAAATACCGACTATTTTTTCAGAAATTTCGCGATGTTGATGATTAATTATGTATCTTTAGATGTTTAGAAGATTAAGGATTAGCTTTAGTTTAATTTTCTAAAGACTATTAAGTTAAGGGCAGTATGCTTAATAAATGGGTTATGTTAAATATAAGGACCCATTATAATCCCTCGTCTAAGAGAGGACCTTCACTCTATGCGGAGGATTTGGGGCTTTACCCAGATTTACAAATAAATGATGAGTATTACCCTTGTCAAGTAAAAATAAATAAAAATAGAAAAATAATAAATAATGCATTTATCGCACATGAAAAACTTTATTAAACCATGCAATTTATTAACCAACCTCGGTTATAATGAGCTGCCACGCGATACATATTTACGAAGGTATTATAAATAAAGTATAAGGATACTTTCTGTAATACCACTTCCACACTTTACCAATAACCCATGCGGAATTATTTTTAGTGCGCTAGCAACATTCTTCACCCAAACAACTCATTGTATTCTTCTTGAATAATTAATCACTATAATGATAGTGTTTAAAACAACACAATTGAGTAACAAAACTCAATTACATAGTTGTGTTCATGTTATTACCTACTTGAATATCTCCGAGAATAACTGATCATAAACAAAAAGTATTAAACAGGTCATGTTAAAATCAAACAGTTCCAATAAACAATACCTAAATTGCCATTCAATAAACAACTTAACTTCGTAATTGGCGTTCAATTGTGATGATCGACGCAATGTGTCCACGCCGCAATCGATATCAGACTCGTGAAATAAACGTGTCAACGAAGATATATTAAAATAATACAGTTGTAATTTATTATCGAGCGCATTCCACACCCTCAAGCCTTATAAGCAGGTAGCTGGCATTATTATTTCTACTTACATTTACATCGCTGATATACGGCAATCATGAACAATATTCATCAAACTTTTATATATAACTATAAGCTGTTACCTGCACGCGTTAAAATAAATTTATTATTACACGAATATACAATTCTTATGTCATCCACAACTCGAAACGTCATCACTCGTTTGCTGTTTTTGTTTTAATTAAAATCAGCACGATCTGTCTCGGCAATGCACGAATGACAATGCGACATCCGAAGATTGGTCGTACCAACTCAGAAAATCTCGAGGTCTCATCCACAATAGCTCTATTTAAGATCATCACATGATCAAATGCTTCTCAGACACCGACGATCAAGTGACGCTGAGATATTGAAATTATATAACGGATATTCAATTCTGTAATAAATTTTAAATTAAACACAAATTTGCAACCGTTTTTGCTGTATGCATTTTTATTGATCTATTTCCTGAATCAGTCATAACGATAATTATACTACTTCTACACAGTGTAGTTACTGGCAAACAAACTAATTTTATAGACTACTACCGAACACCGAGCAAGATCGTAAATATCTTATTTCACTGTAACGAACACTAACCTATAATTTAAAGTTTGTTACAACCAATAAATAATGTGAACATTTCATCACTTAACTCAGTGATTGAAAACAAATGATTAGAAAGTTTCACTTGTAGTAAACATAAATATTTAGTTTGTTTTCCATAAATAACACGAAGCAGTGTAGTCATAACATAAAACAAGGGTATTATGTGGTTACAAAGTTAACATTATATACGGAATAATATTTGAAACGTACACTGTAGCGACATTTTAGTTTAATACAACCATTGTCACAATAAGAATTTATTATCTGCCGAGATTTTATTTTCGGATATTTTGCGTCTGAAAATGCGTAATTGTTTTAAACCCGTGTAATTGGTAACAAAACATAATATTTTAGAAGAATTAACTTTATACTTTATACTTATTTGTCTTCTTCTTGTACACTAACTGTACTTCCTTATTTGTCGATGTGAGGCCTGCGGTTGAGTAATGACATCAATATACGAAAGTAGACGAGACTTTCGCGAATTTCGGCAAACTTCACGAGATATATTTCGGCTAGGATATGAGTAAGAGGTTTTCAGTTAAGTGATGAGAGCACGTTGCTCTCAGTGATGTATCTACGTAGGTAATCATTTCAACACGCAAGCAAGACCGAAAATACGCAGGATTAATGTTTGTAAATTATTAAAGTACGATATGAAACGTGGAAAATGCACGCAAATTAACTTTTATTTTATAGTTTTTAGGGTACCGTTTACTGTTATAGTTGGCGTTGTACACGAAAGAAAATTCATGACAGAAATTAAATATATGTTTAATTTAAAAGAAAACTTATCAAAGCCAGGCATTGTTTGCAAGTTAACGAATAAAAGTCAATCAACTTATAAATAAAAAATCCTTCACTGCGCGTGAACCAACACGCGATTGGCTTTGAAATAGGTATTTATAGATACGTAAAAATCAAATAGTTTGTAGAACTTATAAGGATAAATAAATAACCATCCCAAAGGAAAATTAGTCTAAGGAAATACCTGCTTATAATTCACTTTTTTACACATGTATATATTACATAACGCTATCCTAAAAAATATACTGAAACTGGATTCGAAGTTAATCCCGTTGTTGTGTTGTAATTTCTTATTATGATCAATCAATGCACATCATTTTAATTATTTAATTAGTTGTATGCCTATTTCGAATCATAAATCAAATTCACGATTTCAAACAACGTGCATGCTAGAACGAAGCGCTCTAGGCTATAGATATTACCCGCCTCTCAGCGCTTAAGCCTCATCTTATACGATGTGAGCTTTGTAATCATGACACTTTATGTAAGCTTCATGGATCCATGAATTTAATTTAATACTGGACGGAGACGAGCGCACTAAAGCTTCTGAGATTGAAAGCTCGCTGTATCTAGTTCTGGGTACTTTCAAATAACTTTAAGTTAGTTGTCGTGTAATCGATCTAATAAAAAATACTCGTAGGCTGTGGATCTATCGAGTTAAGAGGGCGTGGTCGGTATTTCAATGGATGACCGCTAGTGGCAAATATATTTGATGAACACTTTCGTGTTTCCTGAAAATATAACAGTCGTTAATACATTTCTGAGACCTAAGGGGGGCGTAAGATCTTTCAACACTAGACTTGACTTAGCAATCCGCACTGAAGTAGAAGTGGAGTAGGTATGCACCTTCTTATTTATAAGGAGTTAGGCCACGGCCTGAAGAGGCCCGTTGATGGATTGAAGCCATGTCACCTAATCGTGTTAACCCCGGTAACCCTAACACGGTAGGTTTGTTACCGAAGCCGTACGCCACGTCAGTCTAAACAATATCTATGCTAATAATAAAACTATAGTTTATTTAAATACAACGACATTTATTATCGGTAGGCTTTATTTACGTTTAAATACTAAATATTTTATTTAAATTAGTACCTGTCTGTTTAAGCGTCATACGGAAACCATCGGATAGTTTTAAATAAAATTTGGGATTATTACAACTAATATAAAGGATCTATCTCCAGGATGAATTATTCTGTGCGGTAAAACGATAAAAGAATTAAAAACATCATATATATCATACATATCATATTAAAAAATTACAATTAATTAAAAGGCTATGCATAAGTATTTATATGCTAAATAAATATTTTAAAACGATTTCATCAACGCAAATAAATATTTTTGAAAACATAATCCAATAGCCGAGAAACAAATAAACTTTTATTGGTTAGACACGAGACACATTTGAACGCTGTCCATTTATCAACGACAAGGACTACAACTGAACGGGACTTGGGATAGTTTACACAACGACATCTCATTTCAATTAATTGACTGAGCAAGTTCTAAAGACAGACCACCAGTCGGTTTGGAGGCCTCATTTACACGGGTGATTTACGAGTTCACACATCGAGCCCGATCTCACTTAGCAATGATTTATTCCCGACATCTCCCCTGCCGAGTTAAGCGCATTATCGGACCGCATGCCCTATCAACTTTGTAAACGGTTTATACATTAGCCCTAATACCATGCCGGCCCGCCGCAGGACAAGCACGACCAGATGTGAGCTATTGAGACCAATAGCTGAGATGTATGGGAGAATTTTAAGAGGGTAAGGAAATAGGTGTGTATATGTGAACGGTTCTGAAAATTCAGGCGAATAAGAGGTACGTTTGAGAGTACTTTAAATGTAAATTTTATTTGTATACTCGTGCGTTTAGTGCGGTATAAACTCCAACATAACATAATATATTTTTTTTATTAATAGCTTATATTACCAACATTTGTTTTTATAATATTTGAAATGTATGTATGTAGTATCTTAAAACAAAAAAATAGGTATACAATATCAATTGTTTTTGTTAACTCCAATGTTAAGTTAAAAAGCTCCTAAAGCTAAAGGTTCTATAACGTGACATTTTAATTAACAAACCAAAGTTTTCACTAAACATTTATTGAAAAACACACAACGCACTACATTTATTGAAAAATTAAGTATATTAAAACTGTTCCGCACGCCCGATTTTGTTTTATGTTTAAACATAAGTCATTAAAACAGGAATAGAACTAAGTAAGTAATTTGACACTTCAATGGTATCTTTAGAAAACGCCTGCTATTTAATACTCCCACGCCATAATTGTGAAAACGTTTTTTGCAAATGAACTTAACAATGCAGCTTTGTTCGGCCTTAAGATTTATTGTAGTGTTCCAATCTCAGTGTGGGTCGGCAGGCCGTAATTTTAGGTTTAAACTTTTTTCTTGTTTCAATCGGCAACGCGAAAACATTCGTAGCCGTTGAGTTATTTCGAAGTAGTGAAAGAATTTTTCTATTAAATCTTAGTCTTCGGTTTTGTTGCTTTATGTAGGAAACAATCTTTTTAACTTTTTCTTGTACTTCTCATTGGTATTAAAAATAAAGTAAACAATAATAGATATCATTAAATACGATATAAAAAGTTGTGAAAACAGATTATCACTGAGATATCACAAACAAAAAATAGTCAAAATCATTCGCACAGTTTCGAAGAAACCAATAACATACAAATAAGTATAATAGTACTCGTTAAAATGATAGTATTACATAATACAACCATGAAGTGTAAATTCCTATAAGTTCCAGTTACCCACTACAGCAGCTTTAGTTAATGAATTCATTGGAATTTCTCATTTTCTCGTTACCGTCAGTTTGTACAATATTGTGAAACGAACTATCACGTAACAATGCATAGAATATGTGCATAGTGGTTGCGATATTTCCCAGGTGGTAAAACGTGTTTACGGGTCGAATACGTGCGGAATTAACACCACCACCCACTTTCCACGATTATGAACGGATCACGCGTTCTTAGTTCTATATATAGCTATCAGATTTGACTCCACAAACGTAGCGACGTACCACGATTAAAGTCACTCACTCAAAGAAAATGGCCGCTGTATATTCCACTAAATGACTTGTTAGACGTTGATCTAACGACATGTTTTTTACGCCTGTTCAGACCTTTAGTTTTTACAGTTTAGTATTAAAACGGAACCCTTACTGTTGTATATTTCATAACACTTCAATTTAGGTACGTACCAATCTACCAATGAGCAAACGATTTGACAAAACAAATGTACAGTAGCTGCTACACGTCTACAGTCTATGGTATCTTAACTATTAATTACGACATTGAAATACTGTGACTGGAAATTCAAACATCGTCCGTGAGTTAATTAAATCATGTCGTTAATCTAAACCACTAAGCTACAAGCGTCCATTGAAGCTGATTTGAAAGCCACGCTGAATTTTACGAGCGGCTCACTAGGGTTGTATAAACACGAAGTAACAGGGCGTTGAGCTGTTATCTTTATTATTAATGCAGATTGCCTAATAAATTTATACAGCATTAACTTTAGGAAGGAACGTTATATATTATAAATGTCGTTTTAGTTTGGGGTTGTTTGCGGGTAGTGTTCATAAGTAACTATTTATAGAACGTAGCTCGTAGAGTTAGGTTGAAGATAAGCGTCTAGTAAAACGTCCTCTTTAATGAACCGATAACTACTGAGGAGGGAAAATTCTAACAAGTCTACCATGCCCTAGAAAACAAAGTATAACATGCCTCCCATTTAGACTTAATAAGGAAATTTATTTATTTCAGAAGGCTCAGTACTGGTTAGACTAGCTTTCAATAATTGACACCTACGTCCATGACTGAACATCCGAAAATTACACGAATGGGCATGTATGTATGACATTTGTTTTCTAATATTTCTTTCCTAAAATAACCTAAAATTAATAAACATCAAAATATAACCAGTTGAGATGAAGTAGTTATAATATCCTGGTCAAGCCCTTGTACAAGGGCTAAGCCTACCGATGCATTCGTAATTGACTAATGAAATGTAAGTTCGAGCGAGACCGTGGTTAGCATATAGTTAGTGTACACGTAATATGTAAGCACAGCGGCTGAGCAGTCAAGTAGTCGAGTACCATGTTGATAGCTAACATTATTTACGGATAGTTTACATGCTACTTGAGATTAAGTCTACATTAATATTATTAAGAGTTATTGTGTGGTTTTCATGTAAAGAGAAACCTTAAAACACCTCATTCGATTTAAAAAAAGTCTTGCAACATTAAATGCTGCGCTATGATTGAGAGACATAAACGAGATTTAAAAACATCTTAATTGCAATAAGGGCATGTCTCTAATATTATATATCTATAACCATGGAAGAGAAGTCTATGCACAAAGTATTCTAAACGAATCAGAAATAATACTATTTTTTATTAATATAAAAAATAAGATAATTTATACATATTTCATGTATAAAGATGTAAATTATACTCATGTAATTAAAAGCAGTTCAGTTTATTAGAGTGAAAGTTGCTATTTAATAAATTCCAAAATAATTTATTATAATTATAAATCCCTACTTCTGTTTTTTCCATTTATATAAATGAGTTCCAATATTACCGCTAATTGTTGCCTCCATATAACGTGGTATGCACCTGTTAGTCAAGTAACAGTCAACCAAAGCTTTATATAATTTTTTTACGACTGCCTTAGTGTTTATACTGTTGGTGTTATTGAAAAAAAAAAAAATAAATAAACATATACCTAATTATTTCCTTCCAAATCATTTCACCCTCCTTCGAAAATTGTCGGAGGAATGTTCGAAGTTCGTTTCGGTCGTTCGTTCGTGTTTCGGTTACCGTGTCGAAGAGTTAATAATATTGTGGGTCTCTCCTTCTCTTATCGATCGGCGTCATGTCGGTGATGGTTTAGGTGCTGCTGACAACCCAGATACTTGTCTGCTTGTTTACCGATTAATTAATTATATAAAAAAAATGTTCTGAGTTATTTTGTAAACTTAGTATATAGTATTTCCTTTTAATAAGAATACTTTTGAAGGTAGCTCATTGATATATTGACTGTTCCATGGCACCAAAAACATTTAATTCCAGTAATATATAATTATTAGAATCGATCAGTTGGCAACGTCTTTAACAGTACACCGCATACATGCATACTAGATATTTACATAAAGAAACCAGTTGTGAAAGCACTCCATACGTGATGTACAATTCTCAGCTCCAAAATCCATTGGACTGACTACGACCAGAAGTTTGTTTATGGTAATAATCAGCAAATGACGGCGAATAGTCATCGGTTATTCATTTTCACACTACGCCATTATCGTAGTATTGCCGCTGAAATAGCGGTAAACGTAATTTACTAACTGTACAAGAATATTAGCTTTATAAAAGATATTTCTAAATATATATCATAGTGTATTATGTAATGCATTGGTTACCTGTCAACCAAATGGACGGACGACCTGAAGAAGACGGCGGGTATACTCTGAATTTAGAAGACTCAGGACCGGTCTACTTGACTCAAATTACGGGAAGCCTATACAGAACAGTGGATCTTTAAAGGCTAAAAGATAGATAGACAAAATAGAATTTTACTGAAAGTTTAAGACGTTGTATATAATTAGTAATGGTAAATTACGTAGTAGGAACAATGGCTTGGTAGCAAAATTTATTGAGCACTTACGTGCTTCGAAAGTAGTTTTTAAGCTATATCGAAAATTTGATTGGCATGAGAACTTCTCAGACTTATCCACTTCCACGTCCACCAGTACGTAAACTTTGGAAAAAGTCAACTTATCACGAGGACTCGAAGAGAGACCGAAATCTTGCAGACACTTACGTTAAATACATTTAATGTTACGTAAATATCTCAGGTATTATTCAAATTATTATTACGCAAGGCAACTTTACGTAATTTCTCCTTATTAGAATTCTATACAGTACTTGAATCACACGTAACACATAAGTAACATTTAAGATTTGTAAAGAAACTTAATATCTTAATACTTAATTATTATCAGCTACATCATACATAATTTTAACTTATCGTCAGATCTTATCTTAATATACATTATACATTATTATACTCTCAAGTGACTGAAACCCGAATTGCAAACCATTTTTATGTTATTGGATTTAAAAGTATACCCGTACTCTATTGGTTTTGAGATCTCGGTTCTGGGTTATGAGAGCAAACGATGGTGCTTTAGGACTATGATTTCTTGTTACTGATGTCTCTATTATGCATGCCTAATAGACTTACCTCGAAAGTTCTAAAAATCAGCCAGTCATTCGGAACCTTAATTTTAGGAATATGGATGCACTGAAAAATGGCAAAAAAAAATTAAAACGCAGTAGAAAATCATTCCAAATTTAAACTCTCAGTTGTGATTTCTTACAAAGTACTTAGTACAAAACCTTATTTGAACCTTGACCGATGTCAAAGTTTAAATGTTAGATAGCAAATTTCCAAAAGCGCGTAAAGAAATTACGTCTATTTAGACATTATTAAGTAACGTATATATGTCATAAAACCTCTTCAAGTTGTCAGCAAGATAATGCCATGATTTATTTATAATAATCAACGTGTTAAGTTGTTAAGGTACCAAGAGTTTGTTGGCTTTAGAAATACGTGAGCCATACTTTGTCTTTTCACTTAACAAACGACAGCGAGTAAATTAAAAGCGTATGAGACAAACTGCCGTACACGAAGCGATCTTCTTTAACAGCGACACGCATTTAATGGTGTGAAGTTAAGTCGCGATGTTAATGTGGTGACATATTATGATGATAAACCTACGGTGTATTTGTCTACTAAGGAGCCAAGGGAACATGGCCCATGTTAATATAACAAAGCCTGATGTTGTATGTTTTGAACTTCCAACGCGACGCGAAATCGACGATGTTAAAGTTTAACATGTGACTGGGTAACTGTGCGCTTTCCTATAAATTAGTAACTTCTTAATAAATAAATAGATTTTCAATTAGATTTTTGAAGGACGAACAGATCCAGTGCTCTCGACCATGATTGAAAAAAAAACGTCCAAAGATTTTCAAGCTGTTCATATCAATATATAAAGTAGTATTGCCATCTGAATCTTAAAAAAGCGTAAAGGAACAATTAGTGTGAGTTTATTATTGCATTTACATGGGCGTACTGAAATTCGCATCCAGGGGGAAAAGGCAGACTTTTCTGACCTAGGGGAAGAAGAGTAGCTATGGACTATAGCTTCTAGTTTTTATCAATTCCAGGGTGACAGCAATTCCCCCCACCCTCGGTACTACCATGCTTTTCACAAGAATTCGATTAGTTAACGGATATTACGTTTAGAGATTACAAGTGTTGTGTAAAAGAAAGTAGTAATAGAAAAGCGTATGAAGGAAGATGAATGAACGCAGTATTTCGGGTATCTTGTAAGTTCGCGCGTAAGACCAAGGCAACCTAAAACGGTAATACTTTCGAAGCAAAAATAATATTGAACATTAAATTACTTTTACGTTACATAACTGGTTAGACACGTATTTTCAGGAACTTACGATCGGTTATATAATCGAATCGATGTATCACTTTTTGATATACTAATTTTCTCATCACCAATATGGGAATAATCTTATACAATATTCCTTCGAATTGTATCTACATTTATCGGGTATCAGTAATTTAATTATACACCTGATATCTTGTATAATAGTAAACAGATATTGTATTGTTTGAACAATCAAACTACGCCATTAAAATTGGATTTAGAAGGACTAATTACTGTATTACTTATCATAATAAATCCAGTTAAGGCCCAAATAGTAATATAAATATAATAATTTTAATAAGTTAGACACGATTTTTTTCAGTTCAGTTTAACTATAGCAATAACAATCTATGCCAAGAGAAGAATGCTAGAATCGATCATCAGATAGGATAGAATGAAGTGAAGTGGTATAAGTGCCAATACATAAATATAGGCGTTAATAATAATTCATAAAGCCCAAATACACTAACACGAGAATGATCCTGCATTCGTTGATACACTTCAACATCTGACCAAGGTATTTTGTGTGTGAAGCATTGAGGCTCATCGGATGAACTCAATCAGAAGCGTCAATCTAAGCAATCTCGTCAGCAGAGTGATTGCGGGCCGAGAACGCATTGAAGTTGCCGCCTGACAACCATCGCAATAACGCGAATTACCGGTCAACAGAACTGCAACATTGTTTCTAATAATGAATTGAAATTGAATAAGAAGGCCACGTGTCTAATGTCGTGTGAATTCTTGTTTGATATCGATATACGTACCGAGTTAAATCAAATAAAAACTTTTTTTTTTGTGTAAGTTATGTCAGGTTTATGAAATTGAAGAAGTTTTATTTCGATGTGGCTGTATAGTTTCTATCTGAAAGAATACGTTTTATTGGAAACATTTTAATATTTTTTCTTTTTAATTTGCAGAGTCGTCATAGAAATTTCTCTTTAATAATACATGCATGTAAAATTCTGAGATTTGATATGGATTACGTTGTTGATGTTTACGTTTACATTAGGTTTTAGCGGGCTTTCTATAAATCATATCTAAATATTTGCACACAAAATTAAACTTTATTTTCGTTCTTATTCGGAATTTTACAGCGCAGACTATCTAGAGAACATTTCATACTATCACACTCTGCCCAGAGGTACGTAGTAAAAATAATATAAGCCGACAGTAAATCAAACTCCATAGAGTAGATACACAATTACTACAGAGAGTACTACTATACAGCCAATCCCGAATGAAA